>JAXGGA010001350.1:0-156511 GCA_038373865.1 Uloborus plumipes | reverse complement strand
CAAGTTGAAATTAAATTACCCTTGCATTTGGGGGACGACAAGAAGGGGGTTGAAAGAAAAACCGCTTTTTGACCATAACTCTTCGAAAATAGCTCGGAATAAGCTATCAATTTCAGTAATTAATTAGCATACTATGTATAATTACTGTACAAATTTTTATGAACGTACCACTCTTACTTCTGAAGATATGAAACATTTTTGAAAAAACGGCAATTTTATTTGAAGGGTTTTTGCTCATAACACGCAGAGTTTTTGATCAAACCTTATCACAACTTCAGGAAAGATGACAAAATACAAGAGAAAGAACATACTAAAACCGTAAATAAAAATATTAAAAATTCGATGAGATATGAACGTCAAAAGGAAATAATTTTTCACGGCGCATGCGCGAACGACAGAAATTTATAACTACAAAAATATTGTAGCCTGATTTATACTGCATCTTATAAAAAAAGTTCCAGTTGAATATCATGAAAAATGAAAAAGATATCAGCGATCTAGTGAGCTGTATTTCATTCATTCGCAGACAATACATAAATAGTGAGGGTCTGTCCACAAAGAGCTATTTTTAAATTAAAGGTTATTGCGTCGTCTTTCAAAACCAACGTTTCAGAGGGTGTCCGGATACTTTTGGAAACGTACGTATAAGGTCTTTTTGGCCGAACAGACGAAGTGTGACTTCTATGCCGAATATAAATTTTCAAACTGTATAAAATTTAACATTGAAAAAAAATGATCGATTGTCACCACACTATTTGTGGACAACCCCTCACTATTTATGTATTGTCTGCGAATGAATGAAATACAGCTCACTAGATCGCTGATATCTTTTTCATTTTTCATGATATTCAACTGGAACTTTTTTTATAAGATGCAGTATAAATCAGGCTACAATATTTTTGTAAATATAAATTTCTGTCGTTCGCGCATGCGCCGTGAAAACTTATTTCCTTTTAGCGTTCATATCTCATCGAATTTTTAATATTTTTATTTACCGCTTTAGTATATTCTTTCTCTTGTATTTTGTCATCTTTCCTGAAGTTGTGATAAGGTTTGATCAAAAACTCTGCGTGTTATGAGCAAAAACCCTTCAAATAAAATTGCCGTTTTTTCAAAAATGTTTCATATCTTCAGAAGTAAGAGTGGTACGTTCATAAAAATTTGTACAGTAATTATACATAGTATGCTAATTAATTACTGAAATTGATAGCTTATTCCGAGCTATTTTCGAAGAGTTATGGTCAAAAAGCGGTTTTTCTTTCAAACCCCTTCTTGTCGTCCCCCAAATGCAAGGGTAATTTAATTTCAACTTGGAAATGTTCGGTGAAGCCTATATTTTGTATGACTAAAGTTAAAGAACAATTGATCACTTATTTCTCGAGCTATATGTAAGAATGGGAATTTTTGAAAGTGTCCGGATACTTTTGGCCACCTAGTGTAGTAGCTCCCAATGCGTGAAAAATTTGAAGCATTTTAGCAATTAATTCTGAATAGTCTGGTACTTCATGGTACCTCAAACAATGTTTGATTACTAAAACAAAACTTAGCCTTGCTTCAGATTCAATTTGTGCCATATGGTTTACAAATAAAGTGTCTTTTAATAAGAGTATAAGCTTGCGGTCCATCGAAGGTACCTGCGTCTAATTTTTCTACGCTCGGGCTGGAAATTCTTGACAAATATATTTAAAACAGTCACCTTTATTATCAAGGATTTTGATGAACTGTTTAAAAGCCCAAATTTGATGTGAAGTGATGGAAGAATTCTCTTCTTATTCTCTCGGCTTTTCTGTGGTTCATGAATCATGCTTGCTTTTCCTACTTCCAAATATTTCCACAAAAGCCAGACCTTTCAAATAAAATATTTTTTTCTGCTCAACTATCCCAGGGACATATGAAACAGGGATATTTAGTGTGCTCACCCCTTTGATGGCCTAATAAAAAATTCACCATCTTCAAGTGTAGGGGTTAACACAACGTTTTCGTAAAGAACTCATATTTTTCCAGACAAAAGCACTTTTAAACTCACAGTAAGACACGAATTGATATTTTCAATGTCTAATACTTAATTCGTAAAATTTTTATACCTATATACGTGAAAGCATAATAAAATTTAGTGGGAATAATCGAGTTAATACATCTTTAGAAGGGTAGTTTAAATTTTTTTCATTGATATCTTGTGTTTCGTTTATCTCAAAAACCAGAGTCAATCCAAAAAAATGTAAAGGCATACTCTGTATGTCTAATGCAAGTGTTTACAAAAACCATTAACAAAATAAATACCGCAGATTTTTATTTTTTTTTTGCGCAGTGTTATTAACTTTTATTTATTATTAACCTTTCCACACATTTTCTATTTTTTTTCGGATTAATTATATTTCTTAAAAATATTGCACTTGCTTTTTCAAATAAATCTATTTTCTCTCAGTAGATTTTTTAAAATTGATGTTACACATTTCACTAGAAAAATGATGTACACGTATACTCACCAATAAGATTCCACAATTTTCGGAGTTTGTTCACATCTAAGTATTTCTTTTTTTGCAGCCAGAAAGACAGGTAACTGGCGGCATAAACAGTTATTATTTGAATTGCAAATGGTACTGATGTGAAAACCCCATTCTATAATATGAAACCGTAATTAGTTTATAGTCATGCAGATAGTGCAAGATTTCACAAAAAAAAAATCTCTCCCCAACTGCTTTTTAATAAAAAAACACAAGTCTTATACATATTTATAGCTTAAGGTATACGTTCGTACCAAGTTGATAATCAAAATATGACCGCAAGTAAGGGAAACTTTCACCCGTACCGTAAAATCGGGTGAATCGGTACACATTTCAGCTTTTATTGTAAAAAAAGTAGTTAAAAGATTTATTTTAATTTTATTTTTTGGGTAAAAATTTCGGTCTTGCTTTGCTTTTGATATCACCCAGTGATCTATTTATATATCACCTCTTTCAAGATCTCTCACTGAAACAATACCTTTTTATCATTTCTTATTGTTATTGGCTGGTTTCCTTACGCATTTGGCTGCACTCCTAAAAAACTTTTGAACATTTCTTTTTCCCGTCAGTCCAGCAGGTAACGACTAAAGTGTCATGTTGCAGATTCATAGTGCAGTTTTCAATTCTGAGAACAGCAATTTTTTAAAAAGTATAGTATGCTTTTCTTTAATTACCACAAATGGTTTTAATTTTACCAAAAATTTAAATTCTTAGCTTACAAATTGGTGTCTTCAAACGTACGTGTAGATTAACGTTACTTACTTTTTTACTACCAGACACGCCCAGCCATCTACTTATAGATAATCTATTATTTCAACTACAAAATACTGTAAGTGTATAAAACTTCATCTTTACTGTATTTATGAAATATAAAATGTAATTTAAAAAGATTTTTCAAATATGTTCTTTAAAAATAATTTGGACTCGAACATGTTAATTTCGACTCTCTCTCTCTCTCTCTCTCTATATATATATATATATATGTATGTATACACTGCTCGACATTGAAAATGCAACACCAAGAAGGAGTGGTCAGAAATTCATGCAAATTTTACCGTAGACGCACGTCACTGAGTTATGCAAATGATATGAAATGCGCAGCTCTCCGACGCACGTGAAGTAAGATATAAGAGAATGAAGTTGAAAAGTGGGCTATGTTCATGTTGGTTTTTCTGCCAGACTAAATTATCGGAGAAATTTGGTTTTTGTCTCGAAGGATACATGTGATAGGAGGAAATGCCACGCCGTCCTCAACGAAGACACTTCCAGCATATAGACGACTTTACAAGGGGTATGGTGATCGGACTGAGAAAGGGAGGTTGGTCCATACGTCAAATTGCAGCTGATACCCACATCGATGCAAGCACTGTGCATCGGCTGTGTCGGAGATGGTTGGAAAGAGGAAATGTAGCCACATTGAGGGGTGCAGGTGCAGCCAGAGTGACGTTAGACCGCTTGGATCGACGGATTCACCGACAAGCTGTGGCGGACCCGCAAGTCACTTGTACGTCGATTCTGCAGCACGTGCAAGGTACCCTGGATGTTCCTGTGTCGATCAGAACCATTTCCCGTTGACTGGTTGCACGTGGCCTGCAATCACGGCGTCCGCTAAGAAGACTGCCATTGACTTCACAGCACAGACTCCAACGTTTGGAATGGTGCCGGACCAGAGCGACGTGGATGGCAGAATGGCAAACCGTAGTGTTCTCAGATGAAACCCGCTTCTGTTTGTCCAGCGATAGTCATCGCATACGTGTGTGGCGTCGACGTGGAGAAAGATCGAATCCGGCAGTAACTGTGGAACGCCCCACAGCGCGACAACGTGGCATAATGGTTTGGGTCGCTATTGCACACAATTCCGTATCACCTCTAGTTCGTATTCGAAGCACTATGACGGCCCAACGATATGTAGATAATGTACTGCGGCCGGTGGCAATCCCCTACCTTCAGGGTCTGCCAAATGCAAGTTTTCAACAGGATAACACCCGGCCTCACAGTGCTCGAATCAGCCAACATGCTCTACGAGGTGTACAGATGCTTTCCTGGCCACCATACTCTCCTGACTTGTCACCAATCGAACATGTGTGGGACGTGATTGGACGCCGTTTGCAGAACCTGCCACTGCTTCGTTCAGAGGACGAACTGTGGCAAATGGTTGAAAGGGAATGGAGTGCCATCCCTCAGGACACCATCCGCAGGCTTATTGGCTCCATGCCTAGACGTGTTTCTTCGTGCATCGCTGTCCGCGATGGTCCTACTTCTTACTGAGCCGACGTCGTCCTCGCTCTAAATTTTGCTTATTTATTTTGAAATAAATATCACTTATTGTTCCATGCTGTCTCTATCTTCTTACCAAATTTCATCAATTTCTGACCACTCCTTCTTGGTGTTGCATTTCCAATGTCGAGCAGTGTATATATATATATATATATATATATATATATATATATATATATATATATATATAGATATATATATATATATATATATATATATATATATATATATAGATATAGATATATATATATATATATATATATATATATATATATATATATATATATATATATATATATACAGGGTGACAAGAAATAACGTACATTATAACTTTTTTGCTAATGAAAATATTTCGACCAAACTTCCAAATAAGTATGAATACATTATTTTGTATAATATATTTAAACGTTTTCAAATTGGCTACCGTTAGTATTAATATAGAGCTTTAGACGTGTCACAAAATTTTCGGCTATGGGCAGCAACTTACTCATTGATATTTTATCCCTTTCCTTCCACAAGAATTTTTGTAGGGATGCCAAAGTTTTATGAAGTTTAGTACACACTAGGGTGTATCGAAAAATTTTTTTTTTCGAAATTCAATTTACTAAGTTGATAAAAAGTTGCCCCTACATACCCACATATACCACAAAACAATTCAGTCGAATCAGAAATTGTTTAGGTGTTCCGCACGAGGTCTGAAATTTGTGAATTTCTTCAAAAATATGATTTTTTTTCTAATTTTTTAAAAATATTAAGACTACATATTAAAAATAATTCCAGTTGAAAAATCTACACCGCAAAGTCGGAGGACAAAATTGGGTTTGAAAAAAAGTATATTAAACAACATTTAAATCTCTCACATTTATTCTGAACTTACGTAATTTTCATCAAAACTAGCATTTTACTAGGCCATGCCGCTTGCTTACAAACTTGTATATGAATGCGGAATCTAATTGAATTAACACTTGAAACTGGGAATCATCTGTGATTAATGTGGAGTAAAAAGTAAAATAATATAAACTATAAACAGAATCTAAGCCCCTCGTCACACAGTGCCCGCGTTCTATCGGGGTCCCCGTGATGGAAAACGAAATACAGCTCCGCTACCGTAGCTGCTTTAGGATTGCAGAAGAACATATATCTTTGGTTGAGAAAACATACTCTAAATATTTCGGACATTGTGCCCAGGAAAAGAAATTGTAGCTTCAGTTTCAAGATTTATGAGAAAAAAAAAGTTTTATTGATAAAGAACATAAAAGCTATCGGTTGTGATGGCACATCAGTTAACACTAGAAAAACAAATGATGCTATTCGACTTCCAGAAAAGTCTTTAGAACCCTCACTACAAGCCGCGGTATATTTTCTTCATTTAAAAAAATACCACTTAGAAAGTTAACGGTGGCTTTTGATAGATCGACTACTGGACAAAATTCTTTTAGTTGACCTATTGGAGAATTCTAACAATATTGCTAAGCTCTACCAGTCATGAACTTTAAGAAAATAGAACGCGTTTTACCAGAAGTTGATGTCAAAAAATTGAGTCAAAAATACGTATGGGATGTGTGTCAAAAGCTGTAATGTCTGGCAAATGTTCTCAAAATTTAGCAGAAAGGAACCCTGCAAGCTGTTCCCATGCAAGATGGCTTCTTTACAATGTAGAATGGATAACATTTTGGAAATTTGTATCCAAATACTTGCTGCAATCTATGGTCTTAAAAAAATGCTTAGATGCATAAATAATTTTATGCTGAGATTCGATTGTGAAAAAGCAGAGAGCATAAACCTTTATTATAAATTCTGCTAATTTATTTAACTCTGAACTTGGATCACTACTTGCAATGAATAGCCTCAAAACTTTGCCATCTTGCATGGGAAAAGCTTGCAGGGTTCCTTTCTGCTAAATTTAAGAACATTTGCCAGACATTACAGCTTTTGACACATCCCATAAGTATTTTTGACTCAATTCTTTGACATCAACTTCTGATAAAACGCGTTCTTTTTTCTTAAAGTTCATGACTGGTAGATCTTAGCAATATTGTTAGAATTCTCCAATAGATTAACTAAAAGAATTTTGTTTAGTAGTCGGTCTATCAAGAGCCACCGTTAACTTTTTAAATGGTAATTCATTAAATGAAGAAAACATACCACGGCTTGTAGTGAGGATTCTAAAGACTTTTCTGAAAGTATAATAGCATCATTTGATTTTCCAGTGTTAACTGATGTGCCATCACAAGCGATAGATTTTATGTTCTTTATCAATAGAACTTTGTTTTTTCATAAATCGTGAAACTGAATGTAGAATTTCTTTCCCTGGGCCATTTACTGGAGCACCATGTCCGAAAAATTTAGAGTCTGTTTCCTCAGCCAAAGATATATGTTTTTCTGTAATCCTAAAGCAGCTACGGTAGCGGAGCTGTGTTTCATTTAAAATCACGGAGGGTGGATAGAACGCGGGCACTGTGTAACCCTCCCAGTTTCAAGTGTTAATTCAGTTGGAAGGATCATCTTTGGTTTTCAAAGAACTTTTGCGATCAAGATAAGACAGCATCTTCCAAAATTTGTTTGAGGTATGCCAACTGATTATTTTTTATCCCTTGATCAACAAAAACAAGTGGTGCTTCCCCACTAGCACATATCCCATCCCAAACCATTGCAGATAGGGGTCGTTGACGCCGCCAACAATTCAAAAAGTTCCAGGTACTTCTGCTGACCAAACTCTATCCTTATGGCTATTTTGAGGTTGTTGATTTGTGAACAGTTTCTCATCTGCGAAAACCAATGTTTTCCATTGATCATCTGCGGCCCGCCATAACAGATCCTTCTTTCTTTGAAGTCCTGTGAGTTTGGTCTTTGCTGATAGCTTTTAAGCCTCTTTTATTATGTAAGGGGGAAGACCAAGCTCAACTATTACCATCAAACGAGTTATTTCTATAGTGATTTTTTGCCCCTCTAGCAGCCCTTTTCATTGAAATCCTAGGGTTTCGTTAAACTCGCTTTTTGATCACTGTCCGGTCGCTAGATGTGTTGACTGTGCATTTTCTTCCTCCTGACCTGTCACCATCATGTTCGAGATTTTAAACCTTTTAATTGTATAAGAAACCGTGTGTGCTTAGCCACTTTCAGTCGTTGAACAATTGCACATTTTTTCATTTCTTGTTTATGTAATTCAAGTATGGCAGATCGTTTGAGAACCATAATGGTTATCCCAACTAACTTACTTACACCTATTTAGTAGCTATCTAGGATCGATTCCCTATCATAATATCATTAAAATTTCAGTGGTATTTACAAGTATTTGGTTTGAAACTTCGTCCAAGTTATTTCTTTTGTATATATACAGGGTGTTCCAAGTCAAACCTTCATGACCTCTAATTCCTCAACCGTTCGTCCTAGATGTATACTTCCAATTGCAAATTTGCTCGAAATGAGCTAGAGAGTTAAAATATTGAAAGTTTGAAGCGAAAAAATAATTCAGTCAAAAAATACGAAATCTAACTTTTTATAGGGATTTCGGGTCCCCAAACTTACATTTAGTAAGGCTTGACCGATGCATCGGCCAGGCCGATGCATCGGCGAAGATGGTTGAATGTTTTTCCATTGGCCATCGGCATCGGCTGCCGATGCTAAAATGGAAAAAATATCGTCCTCTCGGCCTCAAAAACATCTAAATGCCGATGCAATGCCGATGTTTTTTTTTTTTTTAAGTTTTCTTAAGAGGGAATTCTATTTTCTCTATTTTTTACTTCACAATTAAAAGTATGTTCAGCATGTGGCTTGAAATCGGGCAGCAAACGGGACTAACACAGTTCTGGGTTTTGGAATTTTCCGAATCGGGCAGATACCGAAATTTTCACAACACAGACACTTTCCGAGTAATCGGTTTGATGCGAATTTTAAGAATTACAGTAAAACCTCCGAATAACGGAACCGGAAGTTTTGTCCGTTATTGGGAGGTGTCCGCTTTAGAGAGGATTATGCTGTTTCAGATTTTACCTATTAGTTTAATGCAGAATTATAATATTGAATATGTGCCATTGCCATCTTGCACTACGATACAGATAATTTGTGTATTATTTACTATATCTCGCTTGAACTCATATCATTTTACCTTTGCACTTTTAAATGCTAGCGTGCCTTTTCATTGCAATTTTTAACCCCCCCCCCCCAATCTCTTTTACTGTATCTTTCTATTAGAAGCATAGTTCGCCTGCCTACGCATTTTTCTCCACTGTTCTATGATAATCTATGAGATATTTTCATTAAAATATTACAATTGTAAATATGTCGGCGGCTTCTATAACTTACTATCATTTTGTCATTACTCAAGTCTATTTATTTAAACTACATCAGGGGTGGGATTCGATGGATACAATTTCGGAGCAGCTGAAAATCTGTTTTGGAGAGAAAAAATAATTATTTTGGAAAATAAAAATAATCATACTGGAGGAAAAAAACACCGTATTGGAGCAGGCTGAAGCAGGAAAATTATAATTTTAGCGCGACTGAAGAAAAAAAAGAATGCCATTTTGATGCAAGATTCAGCAAAATAAAAAATCAAACTAGGAGCAAAAGTAGCAAAAAAAAAAAAAAAAAAAAGTGCAAGCTGACTTTTTTATTTCATGGTTATTTATTTTTCAATAAAATAAGTTAAGTAAGTGTCGCAGCTTTTAACGAACATGCAAACATTTCTGTTCATACACTGCTCGACATTGAAAATGCAACACCAAGAAGGAGTGGTCAGAAATTCATGCAAATTTTACCGTAGACGCCCGTCACTGAGTTATGCAAATGATATGAAATGCGCAGCTCTCCGACGCACGTGAAGTAAGATATATAGCCCGGTCAAAATAGACATTCGAGTTCGGAAAAATTCGCATAGAGCTGAAAATTGGTACAGACCTTAAGAACATCATTGTAAGTGAAATCTCAAAAGTCCTGATGAATCCCGGTGGAGCTAAAAATTTTATTCAAGGTCAAAGGTCAAAATTGAATTTTTTTTCAAAAAATTGAAAAAAAATCGTACGGTGCTAAAAATTGGTACAGACCTTAAATATATCAGTATAAATGATATATAAAAAATTTAAATCGATCATATTTGAACTAAGCATTTTGTGGAAGGTCAAAGGTCAAAATAAACAAAAAAAAATTTAAAAACCAAAAAAATTCACAGAGAGCTAAAAATTGGCAGAGACCTAAAATACATCATTATAAACGAATTATCAAAAATCCCTATCGATCCCACTTAATCTAAACATTTTATGCAAGGTCAAAGGTCAAAAAATTCTTTCTTTGTTTGCACAAACGTTAAGTGCTATCATAAAAAAGTGCATATAAAGTTTGTTAGTTATACAAAACGTTCAAAAGAAGTATTTATATCAAGTTCAACTCTGTCGGAGAGATTATGTCCAGATTATGTGAAACTAGCAACATCAATATTACATCCCCCCGCCCCCTCCCTTAATGGATAAGATGCCTCTGTAAAGCAAGTGCAAAATATTTTTTTTAAAGTATTACTATACATTATTTCCCCTCTTTTTGGAACATATTTTTCATTCAAAATAACTTTAAATGCATGCACATTATTTATTTAGGATAAATAATGAGAAAATATTCTCACTTATTTCAGTAAAAGAAACACGTCTTTGAAGATGTTAATATAACTTTTCCTCTCGGGCAAACATCACCAATTAGTTGACAGTAAGATTTTGGAATCCGTGCAGCCATTTAAAGATGATTCTTGCACTCATTTAAAAGTCTCTTATATGCTTCACATGACCAAAAAGACAAAAATAAAAAAAGGACTTTTGTGGTATTTTGAAACCAAAATATCGCTATTTAAAGTAGGAGTCCTATATGAGGTGCAGAATGACGACAGAATGAATGACACAAATATTATCAAACATATTTCTATTTATCTTTTAAACATGTGTTTTGATGATACTTCAAACTCTTGATCATCATGCAGTTTACTATTTTTTTTAAATGCGTTTTAAATTTCCTTTCAGCTCTTGAATAGTAATATGATCTTTTATTTCTTCTTCCTCCTCTTGATCTTTAACTTCTAAAGATGGCTCGAATGAAAAAATGGGATCACTTACATCTTCTTCACCAATATCATCGTCATCAGCATCGATTGCATTTGATTCCACATTGGAGCACGACTGGCCTAGGCAATTACTGCAAATTTTTGAGCAAAACAATCCGACTTTTCTGCAGCCACAATTATGACTGCATCCCTTCTTGCAATTGCAAAAAATAGTATGGAGAAGTTTTTCTGGAGCGGGTGTCAGTAGAGTCTGAATTGGCTCCAAAAGTTATCTTTCAGGACCCATCCCCAGTTTTCAGGGTCTAGCTTGTTGCCTAGCCATATTTGTACTTGGTAGTACACACGATATAAATGTTGATATGCAGCAGCAGATGTTTGAGGAAAGCAGGATAATTGAACAGGTTTATTGTTACGTGTATTTTCCACGAAACAAGAATACCTGTACTTGTCAAGGGAATCGACTTTTTTTGGCGAATTCCATTTGTGAGAATGATATCGGGAGAACAGCTGATGTTTTTAAAAACTTTAGTGCAATGAATAATCCTGATTTTTTTCAAATAATTTAAATGTTTTCGTTTTGCCTCGCTTGTAAAACGCTAACGTAGTATCACATCCAGTTACTGCATGTAAAAATAAGATATGATCTTGACACTTTGGATATGAAGTTAAACTTTGTGATGAGTACAGTTTTGCGTCTTTTCCAGTTGTACCAGGTTTAAAAAGTAAATAATTCTGTCAGTAGGAGTTCTTGCAGTCAGTATTATTAGCAAGTCGACATCTTCACCAACAATAATAGTGGTATTTGTGTTGAAATTTTCTAAAGCTGTTTCAATTATTAGAACATCATCGTCATTATTGGCTTGCTTCACAGAAATATGAGCAGCTTTTAATTTTTCTGAAAGCATTGAAATAAATCGAGACTTGTTATGTGTGTTGGCAAGAAATTGCTGCTGGTTTGTTGGAGAAGTCATAAATCTGTTAAAAAGAACATCAGAAGATGGAGACATTTTACTTATCCGACGACGTTGCTCTGAAACTTTGATATTCTTAGTATGATCAGAATATCCATCGAATACTACAAAAACGTTGTTACTAAAATGTCTATGAACATAATTAACGTACTTCTCAAAAATTGCACCGAATTTTTCATCTCGATCCCATACAACGCGATGTAAAAGATATCCACCATCGATGATGTAAATGGCTGATTTTTGTGTTTTATGCATTCCAATTGCATCGATGAGTGATAATGGATAAGGAACCAATTCATACTTGAAAAATGTTTCAAGCTCATCGTCCAAATCCTTAGAAATACACATTCGTTGAAACAGTAATACAGGATCTATTGGTACCTTTTCATTGTGATTTTTTACAATGAAAGCAGAGCTACTTACGGTTAAAAGAGGGAGAACTTTATCAACACTGTTCAATTTAATATTGTTGAAGGAAAACGCCTCCACTCACCCCGAATGTAAGTTGACCCTCTCATAGAGGGGAGAGGGTGAATCATAGGAGGGGATAGGCGTAGCGGTCAAGTTGGGGAAAGTGTTTCTCGAGGTCACTTGAAAACTGCGATGTCTCTTGAATGTTATTTTATATGGGGAGATGGAGGAAGGGGGACGGGGGGGGGGGGCAAATTCAGATATTTTTTTTTATACCAAGGGTGGATCCGCTTCTGAATCTACGCTTGTTTGTACATAATTGTATACTTTACAAACTTTGCATCCTCCATTTTTAAGACACTTACCATTCAAGAGATATTTGAAAAATTTATTTTTGAGCCTTTAACCTTGAATAAAACGTTTAGCTTCACTGGGATCCGTTGGAAACTTTTTATATAATGATGTCCTTAATTATTTGCATGTTAATTTCATCGTCAAAATGCAATACGTGGACACTAATAAGGGGGATTGGGTGATTTTTTCGAAATTTGAGTCACCGAACTGCAGTTTTAGGCTTTATTTTATCACTTGGGGGGGGGGGCGTTGACCTCACGACTCACCCACTGAATACCCATTTGTTTGTGCATAATTGTATAATTTTTCAAACTGTCACCCCTATTTTTACAATAAAACTTACCGTTTAATCGATATTAGGGAAAAATCGATTTTGACATTTGACCTTGAATATAATTTTTAGCTCCACCGGGATCGATGGGGACTTTTGACACTTCACTTATAATGATGTCTTTAACAACACTTATATTAATTGCATTGTCAAAGTACCAAATTCGAGTAAAAATAAGGGGTCTGAAGGGAATTTTTCGAAATTTATCTCCCCAAATGCCGTTTTTAGCTATTATGGGGGATTTAGGGGGGAGGATATGACCCCCATGACCCATATTCGGAATCCCCACTTGTTTGTACACAATTGTATACTTTTCGAACTTTGTAACCCCTATTTTGTCGCTTCCAATTACCGTTTAAGAGATATATATGAAAAATCGATTTTTTGACCTTTGACCTTGAATAAAATTTTTAGCTCCACCGGGATTCATCAGGACTTTTGAGATTTCACTTATAATGATGCCTTTAGGGTCTGTACCAATTTTCAGCTCTATGCGAATTTTTCCGAACTTTCGCGTTTTTTTCGTCTATTTTGACCGGGCTATAAGAAGTGGAGGCTCTAAAAACGCAATTTTGGATTAACTTTGGAAGCAGAAAAGTGAGGGAATGCGTTCAGAAACCTCCTGCTTCATACTCCTTGGCTAAATTTCTATATTTGATAGATAAAATAATGTACCCTCTCCCTAAGCACGTGTGAATCAGATACGTAGTAAGAGGTAAGGAAAAAAAAAATAATCACCCCCTCCCTTGAAAAAAATTCTGGATCTGCCCTTTGCACACACACACACACACACACACACACACACACACACACACACACACACACACACACACACACACACACACACACGCACGCACGCACGCACGCACGCACGCACGCACGCACGCACGCACGCACGCACGCACGCACACACACACACACACACACACACACACACACACACACACACACACACACACACACACACACACACACACACACACACACACGCACCCACACACACACACACACACACACACACACACACACACACACACACACACACACACGCACGCACGCACGCACACGCACACACGCACGCACGCACGCACGCACACACACACACACACACACACACACACATACACACACACACACACACACACACACACACACACACACACACACACACACACACGCACCCACACCCACACACACACACACACGCACCCACACCCACACCCACACACACACACACACACACACACACACACACACACACACACACACACACACACACACACACACACACACACACATATATCTTTAAGGGCATTTTCTTGAGGACCCCCATCGACGTTCACTTTTATTTACTCCTGCAAAGGAGCAATAAAATAAATAAAAATACTCTAAAAATAGAGATGCGCAAACAAAATAGCTATAAAGCTCTGTTTTTGCATTGCTTTCGGCATTCAAGGTATGCTGAATAATGCATTCTAAACCATTAACTTTCATTCTTCAGCTTTGTAAAAGCCCTATATTTCAAATTTAAAGTGCCGCACAGAGTCTTGCTAGTGTTTTATGGAAACCATGAAGGAATATTTATGTTCAAAACAAATGGATTCGGGGAATACTTGGACTAAGAAAAAAAAGTAATAGATTATTAATCACAGCCTGATTGAGAGGGTTTGAATAAATTTGAGACACGGCTGCTTTAAATTTGACTTGATGTCCTAAGTCAAAAGTTTGGTGCTTTTGAAAAAGAATATCTAAATAATTTATGATTTATTGTTTTAAAAGTAGCAGTCAAGAGAAAACGAGAATCAAGTTCTCATAAAATTGCTCGCTTACTTTGGCAAATCATTTATGGAATAGGTTTAAAATGCCTAAACTCATCTAGTTTACAGCTAAATGATGGTTTTCTTTCGTTACTTCAAAATAGTTTTGAATAATGTAAAATTTGCAAGAAATAAAGTGAACAAATTACAGTGCTTACTAAAACATACTTTACGTGTTGTAAAAGAATTATAGATTTCTCAAGTATGCACAAAGTGAGAAGAGGAGCATAATATTGGGTAAAATATCTTACGATCAACTGCATAAGTTCCATTTAAACTTTGAATTATTTGCCGTATTCGATATTTCTTGCTATTTTTGTTCTTGTATATTTCATTATTGTTCATGGTTAAGGTAGATTGGGATAAGATTCGATAAGATTCGTCGCCGTCGTTTTTGACTTTATTTTAAGTAAGATAGGACAATGGTTTTATTTTTAAAAGTCTAATTTATCCACAAAATGTAGAATTTTGTAATTGATAAAAATAGGTTTCGCATTGAAAAACAATATTTTACAAACGAAAATTAATGACTACAAAACCTTTTCATTTCTGCATCTTCCCCATACCGTTGAGGAAGATATCAAAAGGCTATTTGATGTAGGGCAGTGTTTCCCAACCTGTGGTACACGTACCTTTGGTGATACACGAAAAATAACCAGTGATGGCGAACATAAAAAGAAATCAAAGAATATCCCAGACAGTTTATTCCTATAATCCATAAAAATATCTTAAATCATGAGATAAAACATTTAATGGGGTAATATTTACTGTCGATAACAAAAAATTCGGCAATCTGTCTCGCTTATTTTAAGAGTGCACTTTTTGCCGTTAACAATCGGTAAATTTCAAAATAATGTGTTTTTCGAAACAAGCTCAAAGATAGCATTAAATATATTTTATAGAGCTACTTGAACATAATAACATAATAAATAATTTTTTTTTATTTTTTATTTTTTTATTGCGACTGTTTATTAGTAGCAAAATATGGTAAAAAAGTTGATGAATATAAAACTTGGAGCATGTACATACCTATACATGTATGTTATAGTGAGTTTAAAATTTTGGCTTGTTTATCATTCAGCATGACGTTCATTTGTGTGCCAATCGAATTTCTTGCATGTGATGTGCAAACATGGGCACACAATAAAATGTATAATGTAAGTAAACACACTGTGTGTGTGTGTGTGTGTGTGTGTGACTTGTAAAAAAAAAATCACGAGTTACAATCATTTTTTCGAAGTGATACAGTTCAATATGATCCACAGCCAAGTGGTACGCGAGCTAAAGAAGATTGGGAAAAGCTGCTGTAGGGAGAAGATGCCGTGCCCGATTTTTTGGGGCAACTGCTGCATTCAATGTATTTCATCTAATCACATTTTTTTTCGACGGTTTGACGTAACTTTCTAGGTCTATGTGTCGAGTAGGATCGATGTTTTTGGCAGGGTGTGTCAAAAAACTACGGCATCTTCCCCGAATACGGAGTCTTTGCCAAAGGCATTTATCGCTATTTCGGGTATTCATCCGACCGGTAAAAATGACAAAATACTGTAAAAATACCTTTTTTATAAATTGATGCTTGTGGGCAAAACACAGGATACGGCATCTTTTCCAATACGGCAGCGTCTTCCCTCACTCTGCCTTATCTTATAAGTGTAATATTCATAGAAGATCATTGTTGTGAAATATTGCATTTTAGAAGTTTTACGGATGAATTATTAATTTATTGGTGCAAAATTGTTGAAAAAGTATTGAAACATTACCATAGTTGTCTTTAGTGCTGTAGATGAACTCTTTTTCTTGAACATTTAACTACCAATGATTGCACAGGGTTCATGCATATTTTATACAGTAGTATATTACATAAAATGAGTCAAAATCGAAACTTTAGAGGCAAAAAGTCTTGGTGTGAATCTGAAATGATTACCACGTTCTGACGAGATGCATTTAAGCTTTTTTCGTACATAACAAAAGTTAAGTAAACAGATTTTCGGCTTTAGTTTTGCGACTTAGTGTAGCGTATGCATTCAGCTCGTGTCATAGGTTTACATGACTTCACTGACTGACGAATCTTGATGTCTTACCTCTTCCATTTAACATGTAGTTCTGGAACTGCCCAACCGCAGGGGGGGGGGGCTAAAATTGCAAGTAAATCATATGGGTAGAATCTTATTACAATAATGGAAGGATTTTATTTCACTCTGACATTTATTATATTACCATGTAATCGTTCTGTAGAACTTCAACATTTGATGAGTTTAATTTTAGCTGATTCTATAATTTATTTCGGTGCTTTTAGTGGCTATCATTTTGAAATTTGTAAAAATAAATAGTTGCGTAATAGTAACATGTGCAACAACTTGTTTAGCTATTTACTTTTCTTGAAATAACTACCTCATACATATAATTGAAAGCTTAATAATAAATAATATTTGACCAAAATTATTTCATATAATAGCTGTGTAACATTAACAATACAGAAGATTTATACGATACCATTCCGAATTTTATGGCGGTAGTTACAATGAATCTTTGTGTACTGCTATTGCTGAAAGTTATTAACTAAATTTGTCTCTTGCTTTAAGTAACAAACATTTAGCATTTATGTCGATATCAGCGTATCTTTTTAATGTTGATACTTTACTTGCATTTAAAAATATTTTTTTTTCACTTAATTCTTATTATTTTACTATGTTACTAATGTACGATAGAAGCTATTTTTGCATTGTTTCTTTATTTATGCATTTTTGGATGCTTTTACTTTATGCAATTGGTTTAATGTTTTTATTTACCAAATCATTTTACTTGTAAAAACTTGAAAAAACTTCTTAGTTTATCAATTTACATGAACTTATTAATGCACTCAAGAAACTTTGGTTTCAATAAGTAACGGTTGCTGGCATAACTTTTAAAATTACATACGTTTCATTTACGAAACACACAAATTTAAACTGTACTCCTAAGCAAACTAATAGGCGTTAGGTAATTTTTATGTTGTTCCATTATGACAAATTTTGGAAGAATAAAACATTAATTTATTAATTAGACTTGAAAATGAAGATACCGAGTAGTATATTCTGTTTTGTTGAACATCGTGCAGATTTTTACTAGACATATTTCGATATTCTCGATGCAGTACCCTTTGATATACTGACAGGAAAATTTTCATGCGCAGGAAATAAGAAAAAAAAAAGAAGCGCTTCTTAATAAAATATTTTAAAGTCAAGGTAACCTTTACGGATTGCAGTGATTGATGCAATGTCTCATTTGAAAATCTGTTGGACTCTTCAACATCCAAAAGTAGACTACAGATGCCGAAGTTGTTACTGTACAATATTAATGGCTCTTAATTGCCTCAATTCTCTCTTTGAACCGGTAGTACGCATGTTTAGTTTTTATTTTCAAAGAGTTCTTTTGCCATTCTCTCTAGTGTAATGGTGAAGAATGTATTCTTAGCAGTAGAATATCAAAATATACTTCATATTGGTGGAAAAATTCAAATCCTCTTTTCCATCAAAATTGGGTACAATGATCTAGATCCCTCGTGGTGTACTTCGAGCAACGTTTCATGCGGCAAAATGGGCTATAATTTTTGAGCAAAATGATTTTATGAACCGGAAACACCCGCATCATTACACGGAAATCTTTGTAATTCATTCCAAGTGTATAAGGTATAGGCATGCACGGAATTTACTGAGGCAATGACTTTGGAGTTTCTTTTTGTATTCCGTTCTCTTTTTTCTATATTCTTATGCTTGTGTTGGTATGTTTTGTTTTCAGCTTGTTTCTTAGTCTTGCTATTGGGAAAAAAATCTCCATCAAACATTTTAATGATTTTCCCACCGCAAAGAGTGTTCATTTTCTTTAGTTTATGACGTATTTTCTCAACGAACAAATTCGAAATAAAAAAGGCCAACTATTTTGGCAAATATTTCTAATAGTTAAACTAGGTCATGGTCTATTTTTAAACAATGTTTAAAAAACATGTTTACCAAATAATTCTTACAAGTTTACTTTGCATCTTTAAAATAATATAATTTCCTTTGCCTTACGTAGAATCATGCAAATGTTACTTTCGGAGCGAAGAAGAAAATAACGTTTTGCTTTTGTTTTGAGTTAAACAAGTTTTGAGAAATGCCAAGCACTAGTGCATGCCATTTGTAGTAAAGGATAAGTACAACGAGGTAAATAAAATGATTTAAGTTCGTTACCATTGTGATTCAAAAATAGATTATTTTAGTTAAACTAACGTTCTACGTCTGTTCTATTTTTTGTATTTAGCAAATGGATGAAAGAAGGTAGAGCTTTAAGAACCTAAATTTTCAAATAAAATAATATTTATGTTGAAGGAATGCCGATGATTCTGAAAATCTTTAAGCACACTTTAAGCTTCAGAACCAATCATCTCATGAAAACGATAATCCCCTAAAATATTCTTATCAGAAGATATTTGTTTGCACAGCTGGAAATGCTTTTTTAACAACGAAACACCATTAATGTTTTATTCAAATGAAAATATTTTAGCACGTTTGATTAAATACTATTTCGGATTTATTCTATTCTTTAGCCATTATTAAATCGTTGTCTGGGTACATTGATAATCCCTTTTAAAACTGAAAACTGATAAATTAATATTTACTGAGGAAGTGACAATCTATTATCTGATTTTACTGTTAGAATTCAACGAAACCTGAATTAAGCGAACTTAAATTTCGAAATAGTTTACCATTAGCAAAAACTATAACAAGAAAATAAAACTCTGAAAGTATTTCATCAAAATTTTTAAGACGTTACTCTTCTTAAAGTGCTTGTCTGGATGCAAATACCACTTAAGAAATGAATTGAAAATACTTTAAGCATATATAATTGCCTTTACTTTTGGTTTGAATTAGCGGGCTTTTAATGTTTTTCAAGATAATGTATAAAAAAGCATTTCCTTTAAAAGGCATTCAACTAACGCAGAATTCATTTTCTCACTTTTCTACTAATTAGTTTTTTAGAAACAAAAACCATAAAAAAGTTTTCTAGGAATTTTTTCGCGAAAAATATTTTCAGTTAAATGGAAGTCACTACTAAATGTCAAATATCTAAAAATTATTTTAGGTTGTAATAAATGCACACGACAATAATTCTTTTTCAATATAATTTTGAATTTCCTAAAAAGTTGTAAATTAAAGAGTCCATATGGATAATAAAAGGAGGAAATTTTAATTCTTAAATTTACCAGTTATTACTTTTCACATAATTCTTACAATTATCTTCTTTGCACAAGAGATTTAATATTTTAATCCAAGCTAATTTTAGTGATTGTCTAGAAGTTTCGTAAATTGAGAACATTCACCAACGAGAATTTTCGAAACAAAGCAATGTTAAAAATATATCTGGAGGAACATTTTGCAATAAGGCATTAAGGAACTCGGGAGAGTGAAATAATTTTTAAGAACAATAGCAGCTGGTGGCAGAGAAGCATTTAATTAAAAACAATGTCTTTTAACTAAATACTTTTACGAACAACTTAGAGATTTGGTTTAGCTTTCAAAAAAGGTAGTAGCATTTATGCATAAATACAATGCACGTTATCCTTATTATATTTAATTATTGAAAACTTAATAATGCATAAATTTAAGTTCTTATTACAAATGTATGTTTTATGAGTAAATAAAGTGCAATGATAATAACTATTACTACATTAGTTTTCGTGATCAGTTTAAACTCATTTTTTTCTTTAGTAAAAAAAGAAAAAAAAATGGAAGTACTGTATTTATGTCAATCTGTATTTTATGGGAAATTTGCTTTCAATTTGGAGATTGGATAAGTTTTGAAAAAGCTAATTTTATTTATTAATGCGAAATGCATCATCTTTATTGTATGAAATCAATGCACGCTTCAAAATGAAAAAAAAAAAATGCTAAAAACATTAATTTTACTTGCAATAAATTTCAATTAATATCACAATCTTTGCAGATGAATAATGCATAAATTTAAGTTCTTATTACAAATGTATGTTTTATGAGTAAATAAAGTGCAATGATAATAACTATTACTACATTAGTTTTCGTGATCAGTTTAAACTCATTTTTTTCTTTAGTAAAAAAAGAAAAAAAAATGGAAGTACTGTATTTATGTCAATCTGTATTTTATGGGAAATTTGCTTTCAATTTGGAGATTGGATAAGTTTTGAAAAAGCTAATTTTATTTATTAATGCGAAATGCATCATCTTTATTGTATGAAATTAATATCACAATCTTTGCAGATGAATAATGCATAAATTTAAGTTCTTATTACAAATGTATGTTTTATGAGTAAATAAAGTGCAATGATAATAACTATTACTACATTAGTTTTCGTGATCAGTTTAAACTCATTTTTTTCTTTAGTAAAAAAAGAAAAAAAAATGGAAGTACTGTATTTATGTCAATCTGTATTTTATGGGAAATTTGCTTTCAATTTGGAGATTGGATAAGTTTTGAAAAAGCTAATTTTATTTATTAATGCGAAATGCATCATCTTTATTGTATGAAATCAATGCACGCTTCAAAATGAAAAAAAAAAAATGCTAAAAACATTAATTTTACTTGCAATAAATTTCAATTAATATCACAATCTTTGCAGATGAATATCGATTTCCTTTGGTATCGACAGCAAGAAAAATCTTTATCCACCTAGTTCCCACGTTGATATTTTTTCTGCCTAAAAACAACGTTTTTTAAAGTACGAAGTGCCATTTATAGATATTAGTATTTCATTTGCATTGTAAATCTTTAAAAAGGAAAAGTTTGATTTTTATTACATTGTAAATTAGTCATAACTTATAATTTCATGCAATAACTTTTCTTGCCTGATATGCATGTGAATTGAATAACAAATTTTCTAACACACAAAAAAAAAAAAAAAAAACTTACGAAATGTAAAATCATGTTTTCAAAAATTAAACCTGAACATTTTTTTTGACGGGAAGATCTAGAAATATCAGTTCAAATAACTAATAAATGAGTTGTGTAAGAAACAAGATTCGTTACAATTGCTAATTCCTCATTTCTTTTATTTTGAAAAGTATCTTGAAAAGAATAGAGCTGTTCCAAGTGAAAATTCTTCAACGACTTGATGGCTTCTTTTTTACGAGTCAGTTTTTTTAGAGATAATGAAGAATACTTGAAGCTTTTATTTTTGGAAGTTCATGTAACTTCTTCACATCCGATGCTCGTTAGCAGTTAATGTACTGAATATAGGTTCGAAGCAGCATTTGCCTCATTTGGCTTTTTTTTTGTTTGAAATGGTGCTTCCTTTGTAATTAAGAAACGGATTTTACTTACTTCAACTGCATAGTTCACATCTGCATAAAATTCCTGTTTTAGATATTGTTTACAGTTGGCATATTTTGACTGCGTTATGCAGTTTAAGAACTACTTTTGTGAAAGCAAACGAAAGCAATTCTTTAGATAAAGTAACTTATAATCGAATTGAGTGGAATCCCAATTGTTTATTATTAGTTAATGAGGAAGTTATGGTTTTCGTTTCTCCGTTAGTAATGCATATCGATGTTCAGTAAAAAATAGTATTTCCTTTTCAGAATTATTTTACTATAATAAGAAATTTTGAGCGTTTATTTAAAATTTACTATGTATTGCAGTCGTTCACGCTTGTAGTGAAGTCTAACGTAGCAGCAACGAGACCAAAAGTTTCGTTAACGTTCAGGTTTCGCCTCGTTATTAAAGTTTCGCCGCAATTTTGTTACGAAAAACTAAATAATACTCAGAATAACATGAAGAAGGGATTGAAGTTGTTACGCCATCGACATAAATGAAAGATTTGTGGCTTCACTGTAAGCGGGCATAACAGCATTATTGCGTTAAAAGCATTTACGTAATGCCAATGAACTTTTTGGGTGTGCATCTTTTTCTTGAAATTATAGTATTGCACATACATTCATACATACATACAATAGTAAAAACTAATTAAAAAGTAATAAAACAAATGAAATTCATTCAAATAAATAAACTATTTTCAATTTTCTTATGTTTAAAGAAAATTTACGTAAGTTCGGACATTTCCAATATTTTATTTTTTATCGTTGCTCCTGCTACTGCTTTTCGTACTTGCTATTCTAAGTGTATCTAGTTGAAGCGTAACCTAATACAATTTCACATCAAATACTATTCCTTATTACCCCCAAAAGAGGTAAACACTGTCAAGGTCATACTGAAATTTTTTCAGAGGTTCACTTTATAGGAGCGGGTGGCCATATATCACGAAGAGAAGCAAAAAATCTGTTAAGTCGCCGGTGTATCAAAAGGACCACCGTAATGCGAGCTATAGCTATAGGACTACAGCTATAGAATGAACTGGAAAACCAAACATCATGTCATCGTGACCCTAGCAGCATCATCCCATCGGCCGATGATCGGCCATTCATCAAAACCCGATGAAATTCTCATCGGCCGATGATCCAATATGTCTCATCGGCCGAGCAGAATCCGAGCAGCAAAATCCGATGAGAATACGATGAGATTTGGAGCAATTTTTGAGCAGAACAGTCCCGTACAGAGGAATTTCATCGGGAAACTTGATCGGAAGGATATCGTTTTCCGATGGAATATAGCTCATCTTATTTTCATCGGGAAAGTTGATCGGAAGGATATCGCTTTCCGATGAAAAGCAGCTCATCGAAAACCGTGCTCGAATACTGATCGGAACAATGTCATCGTGCGTTACGGGATCAGTTTACGAGGAGTTTGTTGATCGGTCGAGCAAAATCCGATGAGTTGATGCTACTTGGGGAATCACATTTTTAAGAACTATTTCAAGAAAAGGAAATAGCCCGCATCATATTCCATACACTCTCGATTAAGAGCCTGCCTCCACATCAGCAGAAAAAAGACCGAAACCGAAAATCCGGATACTTTCCATTTTATTTAAATTCAAAGTACCCGGATTTTCGGTTTCGGTCGTTTTTCTGCTGATGTGGAGGCAGGCTCTCACAGTCCCTTTTTTTTTGGGGGGGGGGGGGAATAGGTCTTGACATCAATCATCCACTTTGTTCTTCTGATTTAAATCCCCTTGAATGCTCTCCTGTCTCTTAAATTAATTCCTAAATTTTTAAAAGTTATGAAAACGGTAAAACATGGAGCACCTTTATTAATTTTAATAAGGACTGTTTTAAATAAAAATGTTGACAGAAAGTCTATCACTTTTTTTTTGCTTTCTTTGTGGTCAAAGTGTTAAAACGTAATTGACACACTGCATTATTGCAGTTGTTGTTGTCTTCTGTCAGCCAGGCTGGCAATTTGGCACTCGCTGCTTCATTTTCCCAACTGTATCGTAACTTGATATGAAGTCCGACTTCCACAGTACACACGTGCCACAATTGGGTACTCAACCATTCATAGCAAAACCACACTTTCACTCAAAGCAAGCACAGCTGAGAAAAAATTCATCCATGCTCTAGTCGAGGCTCGGACCCAGAACCTTCCCGTAAGCAGACAGACATCTCTGACCACTAGACAAGCAACACTGTAAAAACGAATGTTGTTTTGCAGGATAATACAGCTAATTTTATTGTAATAAACTGTATTACAATATATAACTGTATTGTAATAAACTGTAACTGTAATTTTGTTAGTTTTACAGTAATAAACAGTAAAATTTCTAATATTACAGTAATAAACTGAAGAATTGCTGTTTTACAGTTTATTACCGTGCATTTTACAGTTTCAAATTGGAACCTCTGCTGCCAGTATTATACTGTTTTAGAGTGTAATACAGCTAAATTTCACGGCAATAAACCGCAAAATTGCTAGCTTTACAGTAAGAAACTGTAAAATTACTAGTTTTACAGTATTTACAGGTTATTACTTATTATTTTACAGTTAATTATTTTTACAGTTTATTTTACAGTTTTAAATTGCAACCTCGGCTGCCAGTATTATACTGTAGAAACAACAGTTACTTTTTTGCGGTGCAGCCGCATTGCAAATAAATTGGTGCTTTAAAACACAAATTTAATTTTTATGATTTTATTTTTCTGTAATAAAAATAAAAACTGCCGAGTCCTCTACGTCATTCCCAAGCTGACAGTTTATTTATTTATGAGCGCATTGGCTTATTTCCGATTCTTGTCTCTTCGATTTATGATCGGAAGAAAACAATCTTCATTTTCATCAAGCATCCTATGAAGCTGTCTGGGACTTCAGATATTCAAATCTTTTCAATGCATATTTTGACAAATCTCTCTTGTAATCGGGTACATAAATCATTCTCTGCATTATTTGTCAAATGTGGATGAGAGCTATGGACATTTATTATCTTGAAAGCAAAAGATTAAACAAAGTGAATGATGCTGTAACAAATATATATTTTGAAGTTCTTATCATGTTGATGTTTCGTGACTCTGATATCAGTATAATTAACGTAAGTAAAACAATAAATAAAATTTCCACTTCAAATTTGAGCAGTATTATAAAATAGTAAATGAAAGCAGAAAAATACACCATGGGCTTTGTTGCAAAAAGTTTTGCACAAGGCATACAAAGTATTGAAATCACTTTGAATCTATCGGGTAAATGCACCAGTAGTCTGTCACAATGACAGAAAAATCCTCATAAAAAATTCAAAACCAGATGTGACGCATTCACATATTCATTTACATTCATTTACCTAGCTGTAAGGGCTCCACGTAACTGCACGTATGGTGGCTCTATGTATTGGTAGGGAGACTGGCGCATGCGCAATTTTTGAAATTGCACAGCAACAGTGTGGTTGCACGCTGATGAGAAGGTGGACACACAAGTCAGCATCCACTTGCGAAACAGAAGAGTTTGCAAGAACAATAAAGAATGGCTCGACTGATGAATTCTGTCTCCTGCATGATAATGCCCGTCCGGCTACGCGCCCTGTTTACAAGGGCCTTGTTACTGCTTACTACCCTGAACTTTTCGTAATGAACTATACCTTCCGTGAATCCTCTAAGAAATTCGTTGTGTTTCTTTTGCTATAATACTGCCTTTTAAGTATTTTGAAAAATATTCAAGTAACATTTGCCTTATATCTTGTTGATTTCTGCGGTAAATTTCTGTGATTAAAAATTACGTTCAGAAAATTTTTCGAAATGAAAAAAAAATATGAAATTTCAAAAAAGTGAAATTAACAAAAAATTGATTTAATCGAAATGGCAGATAAAAACATTCATTTATCCGAATGAAAAAGTTGCGTAACTAGTGTTTTATACGTTTAGCACTTTTTTGTTAACAAAACTACACCGAGATTAGATTTTAACAATTAAGCTCCTGTTTTTAACTGTAGTATACAACTTTTATGTGAGAATCATACATTAAGAGCAGAAATAAACATATACTGTATTCATAAACAATGCAGATTTAAAGATATTTTATTGCTTTTTGTGAAACTACATATAAATGTTCACTGACTTTAAGACGTTTTAAAGATAAAAGAGTAGTACAACGCTCTCCTTTGCTTATATTTGCTACAAAGAAATTTCTTTCATTTTAAATGCAAAAACTTTGCGACGTGCTTTTCGAATCGTCAATATACAATATTTTGAAAAACTGCAAACATCTGCAAAACCATTGAATATTTTCAGTACTTTTTTTGCTGAGTCAGTCTAAAAACTATAGCTTCAAGAAGTATTTTGGAGCACAAATTCAAGAAGTGTCCGAACTTTTTTTCCGAATTTGAAAGATAAAAACAACTATAAGTGGAAACGACAGTGAGTTATGGGGAAAAAATTTACATTCATTCACAAGAGGTAAACAAAAAAGCAACGAAAGTAGAAATTGGAGAAACAAAACCGTTCTGTGTTTGACGGATTTATCAAGATACTAGCTGAAGTAACCGGCATCTAACAAGTTACATGAATTTGAAACTTTGTGGTGCTTAAGGAAAACAAATCTTTGCAGTTTCTTATGACATTTTACTCTAAAGTTGCAACTCTTACACAAAACAGAAGATACTGCGCTGCTTGATTCCACAAATGCTTTACTGTATAAAAATAGCTTCTCAAATAAATAAGTAGAGCTAGAAATCCAGTTACACAAATTTTCGGGAATTAAAAGAAAAAATAGTATTCAAATAGCATTCTGTCTTGAATTTTTTTTTTTACGTAATAAATTTATTTTGGTTTAAAGTGCAGAATTTAACAGTTTTAATTCACAGGAAAAAGTTAACAAATGACAAATCCGAAAAAAAAAATCCTTAAGTTATTCACAAAACTCGAAGAAATTTAATGAACACAAATGCACTACCTATAATTCAAATTTATTTCTTCTCTCTTTCGTTTTCTCAAAAACACGTAATTGAAGTTCATTGGTTATATTGCTGCGATATAACGCTCTAAAAACTAGAGCACAAGCAATATGTGATTGTTAAACAACGACGTACTAAAGTTTACTGACGAAAATTTCGTTTTTTGGGTGGAAGTTATAAGCATTTAATTGCAAACTATGATTTTAGTTAATTGTTTCTAATTTTGGAGGGTCATATCCTTCTGTGATATCTAACAAAGAGATATACTTTAAAACTTTTTAAAACTAAAAAAGTGAATACACTGGAAGTGTTTAGGAAAGTGTAGGTTTTTTTCAAAATATGGACTTTACTAAAATAAATCTTTCATTTTTTTTACAAATAAATTGTTAAAATGTGTTATATATTTCATATCAAATAATCAGTTTTGGGTTTAGAAAGGTAAAAATGTATTTTGAAAAAATATATATATTTAGGGTGCTCGCCTAGCTTAAATGACATTATTTCGTTCTATTGTAAAATGTTTTTGAATGATTATGTAGTACCTGTGTCGGTAGTTTCTCCGCAATACCCTTAATAAAATTTTACACTATTTTTCATTTATTCAAATAATTTTCCTAACGTAACTATGCTGGAATAGATTGGATCCATTTTTTTTCAAGGAGTTTATTTTGCCGTCTCTTTTTTCCATTCCGAAGCTGATATGTGACTTATATGTGAGAGAAACTCGTACGGTACTAAATATAGTGCATAGTATAAAGTTGAAACTTATTTGGGTAGATGCATCACAATAGTTACAATATAGAATTTTGTAAATATTAGAATAATATTTTAATTTCAAAGAATGAAAACATTTCACAAATTCATAACAATTTCATAAGATGTTCCATAACAAAAAGATAACATCTGAAGCACCAGATGGAAAACAAATATTTATTTTTATGCATTAAAAAATTGAAAATTCAAAATAACGAATTCAAAAAGTCTTTTGTGTGCTCTGAGAAATAGTTAGAAAAATGTTTTCCTTCATGAGAAAATTTAAACGTAAACAATTTTCTTCAACCACTAACTGCACGGCTTAGAAAAACATACATTTTTAATAAAAGTCACCTGCTCTGTTATTTTAACTTTGATTTATTTTTCCGTTGTGATGCAAATGCATTAACTCATATAAAAATATTACTCCTGAGTTGAAAGAAAAAGTCGTCTGCTTTCATAGTCATAGTTTTCTGGTATGCAAAGAAAAAAAAAAAAAATCCCAACACTATTATTAGTTTTACTTAGTGCTCTTTAAACTGTCTGACAATATTTTTTTCCATTTCACAAGCATAACAACAACGCGCTTTAAGAGACTTTTACCATTCTTTGACGTAAGATTTTTTTTTCTGGCAAGAAACTCATTTCTTTTTAAAATGTGTTAGCTAAATTATGACAGTGGGAAGCAAATAACAGTGGACTGTTGCAAATTTTCAAACGGGTATGAAGTTCAAGCTCTGATCATTACATGGTTTGAAATAAGTAATGATCACTTAATATTAGTTGCAATAAATGAAAATTTATTTAAATAAAATTTATGCCTTGAATCCTGTAATATTTTACTTGAGTATCACGGAATTTTTGCAATTGTCAGGTAGACCGACCAGTGAATGAACACTGAGCTGGTCCTTACTTTTCAAGGTATAAAATATTTAAATCTTATCTCTTAATCTGGTTTCATTTTGCCAATTCAAATTTTAAAATTATTCATTAATATTCAAGAATCAAGGGAAAAAAAATGCTGCATAAGACTTGTCTCCATAAGTGGAAAAACTTCCATCAAAATTGATATTCAGATTTGCTGAACTGATATTCGGATTTGCTTTTTTTCCCAGCAGGAGTTACCCTAAAACAAAACAGAAACAATTAAATAAACCTACAAAAAAGAAATACAGCTGTAACATCATTTATTATTTCTTCAAAATTTTCTTATGGAGAAAGTACGTTAAAAAGTATAACAAAATGTAAACAATCATAAAATAAATCAATAAAAAATAGAATATAACTTCGTTTGGAGGGTAAACGTCTTATTCCTAAATACAATTTTACTATATTTGTCTTTCTTTTTATAACTGAATTTTTTGCAGCTGTGATTGAACGAAATTACCTCATTTTAAAACTATTGCTATTGAACTCCCTTATACCGACAACGAAGGGAAAATGGTATTTTTTCGCTACTACGGAACTCGTAAAAACAAGTTTTCGGAAAAAAAATCGTCCCAGTTCATGCACCCTTGCTGGGTGTTTTTATTTTCATGCAGTTCTAAAGAACTTGGTTCGAATTGATCAGCTCTATTGTGTCTTTCTTCTATTTTCGTTTTCAAGGAATGATAATGGCTCGAAAACCATCGTCATTTCCACTTCCGGCATTTTTTTTTCAGCATCTCAAAAGTCATTAAGTATGTTGGAGATTGTCCAGCCTCGAATTCTTCACAATGTTTCGCCATCGTCTTCGCTATCATTATTTTTGTCACATGCATTAGCTTAAATCAGACTAACAATATCGTTTTAAATGTGCCCCGGAAGTTATAACATTGTCTTTAACTTTTAGATAGTTTTCAAATGCTTCTCTACTCTACAAATTAAAAAGAATTTCCGAATTGAACTGTTCCCTCAAAAGTTATTAGAGGGGGAGAAGGACAGGTTTTTTGAACTGTTCAAAGCTGCACAAAAAATTGCTCAAATTAAAAAGTAAAATACGGAAATGAGGTGTCGTCGCTGAGATCTTTCGATCAAAAAAAAAAAAATGCTCACATCGAATTGTTCAATCGAAAGTTCTTAAGGGAACGCAGAACGTCAGACAGACCAACAGACCGACCCATACACATTTTTCCAATCGCAAAACCCTACTTTACAATTTTGTATTTTTCGATATTTTTTTTCTATTCTTTTTTGATTTTTTTGGGCTATTTTAAAAATGCATTTAGACACATTTAATGCTTTTTTCGACTTTCTTTTAATTTAACGGGAAAGTAGCTGAAAACAGGGATTTTCATCAGTATTTTTCCAATTATCCAAGTCATCACTAACTTAAAATTATTTTCGGAATATTAAAGGAATTTTATGCAACCGAAAATATATGAAACTTGGAGCAGCATAGCTCCACTAAAAGCGAGTTATGCTCGCATAGACTTAATATTATACCAAACAAATGTATCTTATTACCTTGCTACATCAGTGTTTTAGCTAAACCAGGACTCGTTATAAACGAGTTAGACTGTATAACACTCACATTTGTTTTCTTTAAAGAGTATTTTTAACTGCATGCAGCACTTCAGTAAAAATATTATTTGGTTGTTTTCAAAACAGATCAAGTTATCACTTTTACGTTAATCCTAGTCAGGTCATCTTCTATACGCATCAGTACACATTTACCTTCACAAATACTTTTCATGAAATTTTTAATAAAGTATATCAAGAAAGAGTTTTATGAAGCTACATTCTGAAATAAAGAATATTGATTTTCCACTCACAGATTTGAAATTGCAGCTATTTTCTTTGTCTTATTTATTAATGTTATCAATGATTCGGAAAACTGATTAGATTCCGATATTCAAAAATAAATGCTCTGTACGCGAGATTTCGACAGAATCTTACTTTGAATTTCAGATTCAGGAATTTGTATTCAGTGGAAAGAGAATTTTGTTAAGTTCCAAAGCATGTCATGAAAGTAATTTATTTTAGAATATTATGAGTTATGACCACGCTATGTATAAATATTTATGTGTTGGAAATAATTATTTCTGTTAAAAGTTTTGTCACTTTGGAGGATTATTGATTTTTATGACTGCAACTATTTGCACTTTTCAATTGTTGTATTTTGTGAAGAAAGTTTGCATGAATAAGTAACTAAAAATCTATTAGCACCTTTCGATTTAAAACAAAAATGCAAAATCAATCAAATGTGACGAAAAGACAACTCAACTGTTCAATGAATCTATAGAACGTGTAGTTGACTTGCATTTTTGATTGGATCATATTTGAACTCTTAACCCCTTCAGTCGGAATTATGAAATAGATAACAAAAAATGTTTTTATTTGGTAGACAAAGTACTATGGCTAAGAGCATCTCACAAACAAAATTTCAAGCTTGTGAGTAAAAAATTAAAAGAGTTATGACATGTCCAATTTTCCAGATACATATTTTGAAATTAATATTTCAGCAAAAGAAATATGAAACATCACACAAACTAACAATAACAAAACATAATATAAGGATTTGAAACGATAAATAAAAGATTATATATTTTTTAAAAAATCAGAAAAAAAGTTCGCCTTCGTGACAAAAATCTGTCGTTGGCAAAACGAGTCAAATCCCATCTTCCAATCCATATTTTGTAATGTTGCCAATTCCAAAACTAGAAATTTTTGCACAGATGATAATATACAGAATATCAAGAGTAAACTACAAAAAAATCAAGTAATTCAATCAATTATTAAATGATTAGCAGCTGTTCAAAGCTGATGTCCGGTATACCGGACACCAGGTGTGACTCTTAATGTCTATACAGCAGTAAGTAACCACCCCTAAGCCAGGGCTAAGGTAGAAACATGCAATACACTACCAACTCGTTGATTCCATCCATTGACTGCAGTTTCATGGTTTTTAGCACTCGTCAGCATGGAATAGGTAGTTAACGAGCTGGAGGCGAGTTGTACCATATCAATGTGCAGTCTCTCGCTGGTGCTCTAATTTTATGTTAGTTTCCAGGTTTTTTTGGCTTTCTTCGCTCTATAAGCGATTTTTTGCCTACAGCTCGTTTACTTCTTATTCTATGCTGACGAGTGTTAATAAGCACGAAACTGCAGTCCATGGATGGAATAAGTGAGCTGGTGGTATGTTGCATCGTAATGGATAATATTCTAAGTGGAACTGTCTATAAATCAAGATGGGTTTTAGAGAGTGTATTTCTTTTGTCGTGTCTATGATAGCAGCATAAAATATAGAAGTGAATCTTGTTGACGCCATGTGTAATTCCATTATTGTTTTCGTCACGTAAGTCTACGGATGATGGCATAACTTCTATTCCGTTTAGAGCATTACTTATTACTAAATAGTCAAAAGCATAGCTGGGTGTTTGCTGTGTGTCTGGCGTATCATCTCATTTTTTTCAGACTCTCTTGCGTTTTCTGTTTGTTTTCATACCTTCGTGGTGATTGGTTCTAAACTTGACAATGGTTTTTGTGGGATTTTGTTCGTATTGATATTACAAAGCTGGGGTTCCGTTCGAATTAATATTTCTTTTCATTTAGACTCATTTAGCTATCGAATGATCATCTTGTAGTTGTCATTCTCAAAGTTAAGATTTCTGGTACCTTTGGCTAATTTACCTGAATTTGCATTGCCTGAAATTTTCACAAGTGCGGTTAAGATATAGTGTAATAAATAAGCATTGAAACAAAATATCTCAAGAAATCTGCATTGTCATTTTTATAAATAGATGTAGTTTTGGCGTAGCAACGATCTTTTTGTGAAAATTTAATGTTTACATTTTCTGCTTAAAACTTGTTCATTCCTCCCAAACAATGTAACGTTAAAATTGAAAGGAGGGTCAGAATCGTTTTCTCTTACATAGAAAATAAAGCGGATCGAACTTTTCAAAGTTGTCTGTAGACAGCAGAATAATGGTTAATTTTTAATTTTGTAATTTCGTTATTGATTTTTCTTACTTACCTATTTATTATTAGTATTAAAATTATTATTGTTGCAACAACAAATAAATTAAGTTTTTAACCCATTAATGCCTAGCGTCCCTTTTTATGGACGGTCCAAAAAAGGGTCTGAATTTCCCCAACATGAACATTTCAACCAAATAATAGTATTCAATTAGTACCTTAATATTGTTTCAATTCGTTATTAACAGATTGCAGCACAAAACCATTGTAAAGTGTGTTCTGTAGCAGTTTTAATATGATCTTTATCAAAAATTACATCGTTCACAATCTCAAGTAAAAAAAGCTAAGATTTCAAAGTTATTCCCAGCTTCCTAGTTTATGTTAATTGATAATTTTATTTCTTCTTATAAAATGTCATTTTAAATATTATATCGTAGGCAGAAAGAAAAATTTTAGTAAAAAAAGTATGTACCCTCCGGGGTTTATCGTAACTTTTAAGGGACGATTTTTCTTTCCTTAATAAAACACTTATTTTTTACATAATATTTTTTTTATTATTATTCCTGTCCATTAAACACTGTTTGTAACCAGTATACAAAATATTTTTGGAAAACAAAATGTCAGGCATTAATGGGTCAATTTAAATAGGTTTCTCGCACATGCATTACTGTCCTTAAATGTTAATTTCAGAAAAATACTAAACGTAAATGTTTTTGGAAGAACTATTTAAAAAAAAAAGAGCGTGTCAAATATTTTGGAAGGAAGGGGGGAGGGGTCGAATAATTTGGGGGAAAACTATAGATTTCTGCATAAATTGACTATTTAATAAAATTGGCATTGTTTTCGAATATATACCTATAAATTAAGTACTAAAATATCCCTATATTTTAAGGGTTTTAAAATTACCCCTTACCTTCTGAAATATTTATTACAATGTACAAAAAAGTTATCTGTGATAAATGCCATGCAAAGAAATGCTTAAATACATAGCCACGGTACTGTTGTACAAGTTGACAATATCTCAAGGTTTAATTTCTATGGGTAATATTGCCTCAATACAGCTACATTAAAATTATTAACTATAACGTACATTCGCAAAGGAAATGCAATGAATTGGTTTATTTCAAGGACTAGTGAAAATTCTGTAGACAGTTCACAACATATGGTATAGTTTTCAAGTGAACATGGTGAAGGTTTAATGTGAAATGTTATGTGTAGTTTTAACTCTTTTTTTTTTCTTTTGAACACGTCAACTGCCAGGCTACGAAACATTCGTAGCATATGAGCTGGGTAAAAAACAGTGCTCCTTTCAGCCAGTTTTCATTTACTGGTACCTTCTCAGAAACCAACTATCCATATTAATTTCAATGTACAACAAACAAATTCAAATCTGCACAGTAAATCAAAGTCGATTCGGTTAGATGAAATGACATGCTACGAATTGATCTGAATTCATGAAACTTAAAAAAGCATTCTGAAAGCCAGTTTATTTGTACTAGTAATTATTTGTGTGCGTGTGTGTGTGTGTTTTTTTTTTTTTTTGAGTTTTCTACAGCTCATTTAGGAAGATATAATGCTATTCATTTTAGTTTTTAGAAATTTTTATTAACTCCAAAGGTTTTGCTCAATCGCACAATAAAACATGTATTGATATTTATATATTCAGTCTGTTATGCAGTATTACAAATAGTGATAAAACAATACTTATTCAGAAAAGACTTAGATATTTTTAGATTTAAGTAAAAAGGGAAAATATTGAATAACTACGTAAGATGTATTTGAAACAAAATTTCAATTTTGCGCTTTTAGTTATAGCATAATTTAATATATTTTGAGGCAAAGTCCTATTATAAGGCATAAAATAATTTCTCTTGGGATAAATGAGCTTGAAGTGCAAAACAATGTAGTTACGGTCATATTTCGGCATTTTTTTTCGAATAAGAAAGCTTCGAGGGTTTTAGAGAAAATAATGGAAAAATTTTGTTTGTATTTAAACTAAGCAGAAGCTCTGTACAAGTAAATTGCTTCAGCAAAATGCGTTATTATTTGACCTTTCTTTTTTCTTGACTTCGTACACAGTAGTAAGAAAAATGTATTTTATTTTATGTTAGTAGTTAACCAAACAAATATGTATTTCAAAATAGTAAATATTTTAGTTTCAACTTCAGACAAGTCAATTTGAAGATAATATACACTGAAGTGACAAAAGTCATGGGATAGCAATATGCAAATTTTCAGATGGCAGTAGCATCGCATAGAACAGGTATAAATGCGCAGTGCTTTTACAGAGCTTTCATTTCTGTTCAAGTTATTCATGTGAAGAGGTTTCAACGTGATGATGACCGCACGACGTGAATTAACAGACTTTGAACGCGGAATGTTAGTTGGAGCTAGACGCATGGGTCATGCCATTTCGGAAATCGTTAGAGAATTCAACATTCCCAGATCCACTGTGTCAAGAGCGTGCCGAGAGTATGAAATTTCAGGCATAACATCCCACCATGGACAGCGCAGTGGTCGACAGCCTGCACTTAAAGATCGAGACCGGCGACGTCTGCTAAGAGTCGTAAATTCTAACAGACAAGCAACACTGCGTCAAATCACCATAGAAATCAATGTGGGACGTACAATGGACGTGTCTGCTAGAACTGTGAGGAGAAATTTGGATTTCTTGGGCTATTCCAGCAGAAGACCGACTCGAGTGCCTTTACTGACAGAACGACATCGCTTGCAGCGACTCTCGTGGGCACGTGAGCATATCGGTTGGTCCCTAGATGAATGGAAAACCGTGGCCTGGTCCGATGAGTCACGATTTCAGCTGGTAAGAGCCGATGGTAGGGTTCGAGTGTGGCGCAGACCCCACGAAGCCATGGACCCAAACTGTCAGCAAGGCACTGTTCAAGCTGGTGGTGGCTCCGTAATGGTGTGGGCTGTTTTTTCATGGCATGGACTTGGTCCTCTAGTGCGACTGGACCGAACATTGACTGGAAATGCTTATGTGCAGCTACTTGGAGATCACTTGCAGCCATTCATGGACTTCATGTACCCAAACAACGATGGGATTTTTATGGATGACAATGCGCCATGTCACCGGGCCACAACTGTTCGCAATTGGTTTGAAGAAAATTCTGGACAATTCCAACGAATGATTTGGCCACCTAGATCGCCCGACATGAATCCCATTGAGCATTTATGGGACACCATCGAGAGGTCTGTTCGTGCCCAAAATCCTGCCCCATCAACGCTTTCACAATTATGGACGTCTATCGAGACAGCATGGCTCAATATTCCTGCAGAAGACTTCCAACGACTTGTTGAGTCCATGCCACGTCGAGTTGTTGCACTTCGCCGGGCAAAAGGAGGGCCGACACGATATTAAGAGGTATCCCATGACTTTTGTCACTTCAGTGTATGTATTTTCTTTATCTGTATGAATAGATGAGCTTCGCACACGCACGTGTGTGTGTGTGTGTGTGTGTGTGTGTGTGTGTGTGTGTGTGTGTGTGTGTGTGTGCGTGTATTTATGTACATGTTTGCTATTCAAAGTTAAACTAGGGGAGAGTGGTAATGAATGGGCCATGGTGATGAATGGGCCACTAACAAAATGTGAAAAAGTATTTGCATGAACTTTTTTTTGATGCCATCAATAGATGTAGCTATTTGTTCTACTACACTCATCCAATTTTCATTCGTTTGCGCTGAGCCATTTTCAAACTAGAGTGGCATGGTCAAGAATCTGACTGAAAAGTAAGTTTTTCACTTTTTAGTAAAATATTTCCTAGCAAAAATGTACCAAGTATTTCACTGCATACATATGTATAAGTTAGTCTTTCCATATCTATAAACTAATTTTAAGATGTATTTTCATGTTATTTAAATTCAATGTACTCAAAAAACCTAAATGTATTCCAAAAGTATAGGTGGGGCAGAATGGGCCACTATGTTATGGTAATGAATGGGCCACCTAAATATTGTTTTTCTTCCTTTTCTTTGGATTTTCGCATTAATATGAAACACAACTGACTGTCATAGATTAAGATTACTGTCGTCAAAATAGGTTTGTAGTAACTTCTAAATATAATTTGCAGATCTATATTATATTCCTATAGTACAAAAGACCTCTGGTCGCAGTGCGTGGCTTGAAAAAGCATCCCTCTCTCATTCATATTATTTTCCTCACAGTACAATTTCATTTTCTTTCTTGGTAACTTAAGTTAGATATTTCTTACTCCCGATGTCTAGTACATTTAAAAAAAAAATTTGAATTTTGACTAGTTTGAAAATGAAGATGAAGGTTTTGAAAGTGAATTTTAATATTATTTTCGAAATATATAAATTTTGTTAAATCATAGTGTGTATTATCTGTTATTATTATTTTTTTATATTTGATGTTATTTATTTCTTACAATCTCATTATTTAGTCATTTTTCTGCTACAATTGGTATGCATCAGTTTTATTTTAATTGCATCAGTTTTGATGTTTATATAATTTTAAATCAGTATGATTTTGTATCATCATGTCAAGTGCCACATTTATTTTGTCACATTCAGCAAATAAAAGATTAAATCCACATGTTTTCATTGAATTCATTTAGTGGTCCATTCATTACCTTCGATGGCCCATTCAACCCCATAGGTGGGGTTGAATGGGCCAAATTTCAAAATTTTTATTTTCTATTATAATTTATTATAGACAGGTGCTAATCCAACTTTTATGACTTTTTTAGATAGCCAGATAAGTAAAGTAACTAAAACACCAATTTAGAGTTAAAACAAAGTGTTAGAAAAAATTACAAAAATTCAAAACCAAAAAGTGGCCCATTCATTACCACTCTCCCTTACTTGTATTGAACTAAACGGCTAGAGGTCAAAATGCATGCGGATTGCCTAGAAATAGGCTTAACTCCTTCCAATTTAAAAATTTTTTATCGATGGCAAAAAGCTAAAAAAAAAATTTTTTTTTCAACTTTAATAACTTTCGATATTGACGAAAAATTGAATAGAGTTTTTTGGAAAACTATAGAGTAAATAGAATTGGTTTAAGAAAGTTCGTATATACTAACGAAAAGAATTAAAGGAAATTATACTTCTAACTACGTCAAATGATGCTCGGTTGATCAAATTTAATGTCTGTTAAGAAAACTTTCAGTTTGAACACCATACATGAGCACAGAGCCTAAACTCAGACTCTTCTTTTTATAATAAATAACTTTTATAATACCTTATGTATATATTTAAAATATAGAAAATCGAATTTTCTATACTAACTTTCTTAACTCGGCTTAATCCTCTATGTGACAAATGGGTCATTCCAAATTTACTCGCAGATTTGATGTCCCGGAAATTAAGATTAAAAAAAAAAGAATAAGGACTTGTGAAGACTTTACTAATCTTTAATGGAACTTATTTGCACATAAAAACATACATTTTACTAGAATTAAAATAATAATAATAATAATAATAATAATGGGAGAAAAACTAGTTGTAAAATTGATAACTGCCTTTTTTGGCTGTCTGTAATGAAGTTTCTTCTATATTTGTTGCTTCTATAGCTTTATAATGATTTCACTATGATATAAAATAGTTTTGAGTATTAAAAAATAATACTATTTTAAGTACAATGTGGCTTGATTTTTTTTAAAGCAACTCTAATATATTTTGGAGAAAAAAAGTTTGTCCGGGAGTTTTTGTAACCTTTATTTCGTATCAAGTATAATTTTATTATTTATTCACCAAAAAGTGGCATTACTATTCTAAAATGCAGTTAGTAACTTAACAATAAGGCTCAATATCCATTTCGGAAAGTTAGTAGAGACATCAGCTTTAATGTATTTTCCAACATTTTTTTTAGGTGCGTGTTTTTTATCTCCGTAACTTTTGCTACCAACTTTTAAATACTTAAATAATAGTTATAATAATTTTCATTATATTAACGATTAGAGATTTTATACCAGTAGTTTACAATTGTGCTGTTGAGGAAATAAAAGAAAATCGTTCTCAGAGTTTTTATTTTTTCTTCCAAGTTCTAACCTTTGTTACCATGCAATGGTAACAGAAGTTACAAAGTAGTAACAGGGGTTTTGTTATGCGATCAAAGTTTTTGAAAAATAATTTATAAAAAAGTGTGAATTTCAAATAGATTTTATTTCCTGGTGTGCTTAGACAATCTTTTAATAAGAAAATATTAGTAACACTGCGTAATCTCAATTTAAATTTGAAACTAATTACGGACTCCACTTTTACTCATGAATGAAGAGTTTTCTTTTGTCACTCGCATTTATAAATACGAAACTAACATATAGTCGAGTTACCAAGAAGTTACAAATTCTCGCATTTTCAAACATGTTTCCCGTTTTAACTTGCTTAACACTAAACTCAGCTGTGTACTATTTCTTCAAGTTGAAACTTTATAAATTAATACAAAGCAATAATTCTGACATTAAAAGAAGTGAAATTTTTTTTTTAGAAATCAGGAAGTAAACTCGGAATAACCCAACTGAAATAAATATTATCTCAATGAAAAGTTAAAAAAAAAGTCAATAATAACATTAAAAAAGCTTATTATTTTCAAAAAACTGTATTCAATAAGAAGTCAAAAAATTGCTACTAGTTCAGCTTATTTCTTTTTCTTGACTTTTCTTGTATGTCTGAGTACAGCTGCATATTCAAATAAGGTGTTGTCTTTACGCGAACTGTAATAAATTATTTAAATATTCGTATATTTACATTCAAAACTCCCAAGCAATAAATATTTATTTTACTAGTATTTTAAAGCCATCTTTTTTGAAAGTTATCTCAACTGAACAAATGCTTTCAGGGAAATATTTACAGACACAACATGAATCACTCTTTTGTAGGATACTCTGAAAATAAAACCAGGTGAGAGGAAAAAAAGCAGCATTGGTTCTATCCTCGAAGATACAAACTTCTAATATCAATATGAAAGGCTACTTAATAATAAAGGGTTACGTCTTTTGTTGTATATGTTACGATGCTTGAAAAATATGCTTCAGCAATGTGAATGTTATACTTAGTGAAATTTTAGAAACACAGTTTATGTTTTCACAAAGGACAATGCTTGGTTTTTCTTCGTTGGATATTCTGACACAGAATATTTACACAATGCATATTTAGTATACTTCTGTAAAGTTTAAATATTTATGGCAGGGAGAAATTTTGCATTATTAAAAAATGTACTGTATGTAACACGAATATATTTCAAGAAACTTCTTTTTTAAACGAAGAAATATTATCTTTTTTTTTCTTGCTCCTGCACCAAGTAGAAATTTAAAATTTCAAAAGATTTTGAAAATGATTGTTTGACATTCATGAATGCAACATCATCATCAGCAACAATATCAGCAGAGTGAAGACAGAAAAAAGAAAATATCTTCTTGTTTATTCAAAAAAAAAAAAAAAAAGTAAACAACTATATATTTCTGTTGCAGATATCGCCAACTTTTTGATGTTGCATAAAACTGCAACCTGTATAAGATTTGGTTTGACTGAATCCTCTACTATTGTTACATTATGGAATTTTAAAATGAAAATAAAATATTTCATTTATCTTAACTTTGTAAACAATATTTCAGTCCTAATGCAATTTTTTGTGGCTTTAGGGGAGAAAGGGAATGGAACTACATCACTATATATTCTTTTGAAGATACTGACTAAACAAATTCAGAAAAAACTTAATAAAGTTACACTATTTTATGTTACAAAATACCATGTCTACTAAATATGTGATTAATGGTGAAAACTTAACTGGTACTTACTTTAATACAAATTGACTCATTGAAAATTTGTGCAAATTTAAGTAGTATGAGTATAAGCTTAAATGTACTGAACTATTTCTCAAAAAAAAAAAAAAAAAAAAGATTGACAGTATAGAGTAAATGGAGAAGTACCTGTGTGAGATTGATGTAGAGAAAATTACAACGTTAAGGAGGCACAAATACACAATGATACTGCAGACACGTGTTTTGGCGTTACAAGGAATGCCTTTTTCAATGCAAAAAAATTTTGCAACAAAAGCTTTTGTCCGCTCAATCTTTTGTCGGATGTCTATGCATCCATAATTTCAATTTTTTTGCATTGAAAAAGGCATTCCTTGTAACGCCGAAACACATGTCTGCAGTATCCCTGAGTATTTGTGCCTCCTTAACGTTGTAATTTTCTCTATATAGAGTAAATATAAATATTTGATACATTAAAAAATTATTTTTTCATATTTTTGGATGAAAAAAATTTATAACTGCTTATTGAGTTGATTCTTTTGATTATCACATAATAAAAAAGCAAAATATGTAATATGTCCAGGGACGTCATTTCAAGTTTTTGAAGGGGGGGGGGCAAAGGGTCCAAACACAATGCAATTTCATCGGAAAACATCAAACGCCACGCACACTTATAGGTAAATACATTAATTTCTCAAAGTCGGGGGGGGGGGGGTCAATTGACCCCCCGCCCCCCTAAATGACGGGCCTGAATATGTCACAGTTTTTTGGTTTTAAAAGTACACTTCGTACCGTGTGTGTTCTGTTCAAAGAAATGATCTCGCAATGAATGTGTAAATTGACATTATCTTCCTCTTTGATTTTCTTTATGCGCTCCAAAAAAATAACTGTTGTTTTTACAGTATAATACTGGCAGTAGAGGATCCTGTTTAAACTGTAAAATGCACAGAAATAAACTGTAAAGTAAGCAATTTTACAGTTTATTACTGTACTTAATAGAGAGTAATACACAATGTTTTAAATTTAGTAACCTGCTTAATTTTTGTAGTTAGACTAACTTCAACTTCACGTGTGCAGCGGGCCACATATTTGAAGACGCATTGATACAGTGTATCAACGAGCCAAATATAAAAAAAAAACATATTATTTGCCATTTTATTATAGAAATACTGTACGGAACTACAACAGGTATACGGATTGAGACTGAATTTCGGTTCAGACATTTGATAAAGCACATGGAGGGATCAAAGCCAGAACGATGGCTTTGCGGGAGGCGGCTGAAGTTTATAAAATAAAAAAAACGACATTTTTAAGATATATGGGATGAAAAGACAATAACCAAATTGTCTTAATGGGCTCTGTTAGTACTAGAGACATTTTCCCAAAGAGCCTAAAACTTGAGCTCGAAGAATACGTAACACATCTGTTCAAAACATTACTAAAAATTAGCTCCAGAAAACAGTCAACTACACTGCAAAAATAAACTTGTTTTTACAGTATAAAACTGGCAGCACAGGTTCCAGTTTAAAACTGTTAAATGCTCAGTAATAAACTGTAAAATTAACAATTTTACAGTTTATTACTGTGCAGTTTGCAGTTTTAGACTGGAACCTGGTGTGGCCATATTATACTGTAAAAACAGTTTTTTTTTTGCAGTGTACTGATGTGTAAACAGGTTGAGACAAACAGGTACTTTATTAAAGTATTTTATACATGGATCAAACATCAAAGAAGTGAAGAAGAGAACGATTTAAAGCATGCTATTCTCCCAAGTCACCAGACAAGAAAAGATATGACGCCACAAAAAATTATGAAAGTGGAAAAGCAAGGAAAAAGTTATTTTAAACGGGACAAAAACAATAAGATGGAAAAAATAAATAAACAAGAAATTCATTTTAAAGAAAATGATCAAAATTGAATTTTAGTCCAAAGATGAGGATGAAGATTTATGTCTAGTCTGCTTGAGTCTAATTTAAAACCATCACAAGACTGAATACTGTATATTTTATGTAAAAAATGGTATTTTCCTTTATACCTTCCGTTTAATTTTTTTAATTTTTGCATTTGAAATGATCATTCAGACGCAATATTGAACACTCTGGTATCAACTTGCCCTTTGTGAGAAAAGTTGTTACATTTGAGGGTATCCTGGGAGAAAAAAAAGAGGGGGGGGTATAATATCTATGTGTTAAGAGTACACTGCGAAAAATGAATGTTGTTTTTACAGTTAAGGCAGCTAATTTTACAGTAATAAACTGCCAAATTGCTATTTTTACAGTACTGAACTGTAAAATTGCTAATTTTACAGTAATATACTGTAAAATTGCTAATTCTACAGTTTATTACCTTACATTTTAGTTTTAAATTTTTACCTCTGCTGTCAGTATTATACTGTTGTTTTTACAGTATAATACAGCTAAATTTTACGCAATAAACTGTAAAATTGCTAACTTTACAGTAAGAAACTAAAATTACTACTTTTACATTTTATTACCGTGCATTTTACAGTTTTAAATTGGAACATCGGCTGCCAGTATTATACTGTAAAAGCAACAGTTCATTTTTTGCAGTGTAACATGATGAACTGCAATGGGATAAAATTATACTATTGTAGTTTTCGACACTAAAAAAAGCAAGGTGAATACATTTAAAACAATAAGTTATAAAAAACGTCTTAATATGCCCCACTTTCCTCTATTTTTCAAATTCTTCAGAAAACAACTTTAAATTGCATTTACACGTGTCTTTGATGAACTGGTAATCGAAGAAAAAAATACTTCTCAGTATATGTTATACACTGAAGTGACAAAAGTCATGGGATAGCAATATGCAAATTTTCAGATGGCAGTAGCATCGCATAGAACAGGTATAAATGCGCAGTGCTTTTACAGAGCTTTCATTTCTGTTCAAGTTATTCATGTGAAGAGGTTTTAACGTGATGATGACCGCACGACGTGAATTAACAGACTTTGAACGCGGAATGTTAGTTGGAGCTAGACGCATGGGTCATGCCATTTCGGAAATCGTTAGAGAATTCAACATTCCCAGATCCACTGTGTCAAGAGTGTGCCGAGAGTATGAAATTTCAGGCATAACATCCCACCATGGACAGCGCAGTGGTCGACCGCCTGCACTTAAAGATCGAGACCGGCGACGTCTGCAAAGAGTCGTAAATTCTAACAGACAAGCAACACTGCGTCAAATCACCGTAGAAATCAATGTGGGACGTACAATGGACGTGTCTGCTAGAACTGTGCGGAGAAATTTGGATTTCTTGGGCTATTCCAGCAGAAGACCGACTCGAGTGCCTTTACTGACAGAACGACATCGCTTGCAGCGACTCTCGTGGGCACGTGAGCATATCGGTTGGTCCCTAGATGAATGGAAAACCGTGGCCTGGTCCGATGAGTCACGATTTCAGCTGGTAAGAGCCGATGGTAGGGTTCGAGTGTGGCGCAGACCCCACGAAGCCATGGACCCAAACTGTCAGCAAGGCACTGTTCAAGCTGGTGGTGGCTCCGTAATGGTGTGGGCTGTTTTTTCATGGCATGGACTTGGTCCTCTAGTGCGACTGGACCGAACATTGACTGGAAATGCTTATGTGCAGCTACTTGGAGATCACTTGCAGCCATTCATGGACTTCATGTACCCAAACAACGATGGGATTTTTATGGATGACAATGCGCCATGTCACCGGGCCACAACTGTTCGCAATTGGTTTGAAGAAAATTCTGGACAATTCCAACGAATGATTTGGCCACCTAGATCGCCCGACATGAACCCCATTGAGCATTTATGGGACACCATCGAGAGGTCTGTTCGTGCCCAAAATCCTGCCCCATCAACGCTTTCACAATTATGGACGTCTATCGAGACAGCATGGCTCAAATATTCCTGCAGAAGACTTCCAACGACTTGTTGAGTCCATGCCACGTCGAGTTGTTGCACTTCGCCGGGCAAAAGGAGGGCCGACACGATATTAAGAGGTATCCCATGACTTTTGTCACTTCAGTGTATGTAAAAAAAAAAAAAGCTATTACCAACTTTCCTTTCAATACAAGAGCAAATGAAGTTAGTACTTTCAAATGTTCTCCGAAGAAGTACACCTTCAGAGAAAATAAATTAATAGATTCTAGGAAGTAAACAGCACTGTTTACAAAAACCTATGCTCAAAGGCAAGTTTTTATGTATTTCATAAAGTTTGATACATTTCAAGTATTTTGCAGAATTTAAAATATTTATTCAAGATGTTTTTTAATTCAAAAAATTCAATTTATTCTGTCTTCTTTATTGACTTCAATGTAAGCTCATTTACTGCTTTTTTCATTCGTAAACAGAACCTGCTTTTTTTAAAACACGCTTTTATGAACCTGTATGTATCTACGTTTGTTGTATAATATTGCAATGCAATTTTCACCCACCTCCTCATTAGATCTATCAGTGGTTGATTCTCTTCAACCACCTCCGGTGATGATAATTTTTAGAAATTCTGTATGAAACCTCAAGCCTAATGAAAATGTAAGTCTATAATCAAATTAATTAATTATTAATCATCAATTTACTCAAATTTTAAGCAGCATCTTTTCATAAATCCTGTTATGCGAGAAAGAAAAATTAATCGTGGAAAGGCGCCAAAACTGGCATAGGTATAGTAAACCAACATACCAGTGTTTTTGTGTTATAAGTGACTCCAGTGGAGTTAAATATAGCAGATAAAAGTGAATCTAGTGATCACTTTAGTTATTCAATAGGCGTGAGGTTTGGTAGGCAACCTCATGCTTAATGAAACTGTAATATCCTATGATCAAATTAATTAATTATTAATCATCAATTTACTCGACTTTTTAGCAGCATCTTCTCATAAATCCTGTTATATTTTATACATGCAATTTGATGCGCATCTTGAATTTGCACAACAACACACGTTTGAACATGTTTCTATCAAAATGTTATCATCGCCCTAAAAACACTTGAAAAGGCTGCTAGTCAATTTTAGGAAATATCTACAAATAGTTGATCTCCTTTTCTAAAATGCATTACAACAAATCTCTCCAAACGCACAAGCATATAAAAAACAAATCAAAACGCTAACATTAATGTCGTTAAAGTATTTTGTACTAAATAGTTTACTTATTTATGAAATGCAACGCTTAAAGTGCAATGATATTCATTATTTAACAAACATATTTTTAAGATCAGTACTTCTAAAACTTTGTTATTATTTTTACTGAAAATTTTCATAAGAATAAGTGAAACAGTGTATCCTCTCCTAGCAGTATTTCATGACTGGCCTTTCAAATTACGTGATTTAAGTTATGAGTCGCATTCCAAAGTGACTTTCAACTTTGATACTTTGTCAAATGTTCTAGCTTCATTTTCTGGCTCTGACGTTCTTTAAATTATTACCTACTAATAGGGCAGGGAAAAAAAGTTTCCCTCAATTAAGATGACTGCACATGAAAGTATCTTGATAAATTACGTAAGTGTTTGATGTTATTTCTTACAGGTGCAAATTAAAACTCATCAAATAGAATTATCTTTCTATAAAAAACATAAAACAATACCAAAGTTTCTAAATTATGGTATTATAAACGCTTTATACTTTGTAGTACTCTGGAAGTTAAGGAAATCAGTCGTTTATTTGCAATATTATTGTTTTAATTTTATTGCGTCGAGACAATAAAAGACACCTCATAGAAAAAGTTCAGTAGAGTCCAAAAAGCAGAAAAGCTTAAATTGTTTACTGCTTTTAATTAGACCCATCTATTGAGCACGCGTTGTATATACGATTATTACATCTAATATTCTGACTGCCCGGTTATACCTTAGCTACCAGTTTGTTTGCGCTCTTAGCTTCTATAAGTTGGTATCTGCTCTCAGATCAGTTACTGTCTATTCCAGAGTAACAAGTCCATAACAACGAAAATTCAATCTCTGGTTGGCTGAACAGGACTGTCGGTATATTGCATGTAGTTCTGTCTTCTCCCTGGCTTAGGGGTGGTAACTTATTGCTTAATATCAACTATTACCGATTTGAACATAAGAAACTAAATGCTAAACGGTATTTCTCCTAAATAGTACTAATTTCTGCTTGTAAATGGATTTTGTAAGATCTACATAGTAAAGATTTTATCACGAGTAGATTTTTTTAGATGCTGATTAGTGCTTTTCCAAGAATTATCTTCACTAAAATATGTGTTATTAACTCAGGGACGTCACTTCAAGTTTTTCCAGGGGGGGACAAAGGGTAAAAACACAATACAATTTCACCAGAAAACGTCAAAAACCGCTTATATCAAAATACATTGATTTCTCAAAGTCAGGGGGGGGGGGCAATTGACCCCCCTGCCCCCCTTAAATGACGGGCCTGTATTAACTGCTCTTATTTATTGAGACTGTTATCTAATAAGTCATAAAAACCTTAATTTGTAACATTTATCGCAATGCCTACTGATAACCCTTGATATGCTTAGAAGTCTGTTCAAGTTTAAAGAGTTTGTTAAAAATTGTCATTTCATAGATTTATAAGTCTTTTTGTTTTAACCTCTTCTTTTCAAAGCTTGCTGGATTATATACGAGATTTGTCAGCTCTTAGAAGCTCCCTATCAAACTTCAATGCATTATAAAGTATTCTACAGCAATTTTAAAGTTTCTTTTAGTTCGTAATGTATTTATTACATTTTGCATTCCAAGCAATTCCTAGGTAGTTTAATCAGGATTTTCTTCAGAAATGTTAAAAAGAGTCTCTTTAAATATAAATTATCAGGCAATTTTTCCTAAGTTTTCTCACGTTTTCACAAGCTTTATCTTGTTCATGACGTTTTTAGAACGAGTCTTAAATAAAGGGGGAAAGAAGCAATAATGTAATTTACATTTCGTTCACGTAGAACAAATAACCCATTTAAATTCTTATGCAAAGACCGAGCAATAAGGGGTATGTATCTTTCATTTTTGTTCCATTTGTTTGCAAGTTTCGAGTTATGGAGTGGGTTTGGTAAATAAGGTATTTTACATTTTTGATGAAAATTACATTTGAAACAGCATTTGAGAGCAGATAAAAAATAGAATAAATGTTTATAAATAATTTGTATATGCCGTAGATTCGCAGAAATTCAGTCAATAGAGTAACCTAACCGTGTACTGTTGAAAGCATAAGCCCACTTCTGTGTTCAGGTACATCTTTAAGCTCATTAATGGCTACTTGAATAAGGTAACATTATAACGTGGTACAATGTTTTAAAAAAAATATAAGAAGTATTTGTAAAATATATGATCAAATGACACTTGAGTTTATTTATGTTATTATTATTAAGAATGCATATCAGTTGGATTTTCAGCTATATTAATTTTAAACCTCATTGCGAAGCGGTTGTATAAGGCTGTAGTTTAAGCATGTATTGAACATGAGATGGTTCAAAATAACAACATAAACTCATACAAAGCGAAGTTTCATTAAATTATCACTTTGTTTTTTATGTGAAAAGAGACATAACGTCACAAAAAACATTTTCATTAATCAAAAATCTAAAGTTCTTTTAACCTATCTAATTTTCTGAAATTCTGAACTTCTCGTAAAGGATAGTTAGAAAAGTTCTTTTCTAACTATGCGGCTTCTTTGGATTCGTTCTTAGTTATGAAAAAATGAATGTAGTATATGTTGTTGTAGAGTATTTAATAGTTAGAGTATAGGAATGTCGGTCTGTTGACGTCGGATCACAAGAAGGTTATTACTATAAGCTTTGTTTAATTTGGAAATTAGCAATAATGTAAAAAGTAGCTACTGTATTGTGCATGGAGTAGCCATTTGGTAAGTTTCATGTTTTGTATCGAGACAATTTCTCATAGTAGTACGAAAGAGTCAAATAGTGTTCTTTCCAATTAATGAGGTATGTATTAATGTCTCCAACGAGTACCTCTTTATACCAGTTAAGTGTTAAATAAAAAAATCATACACAAACTTTAGAGAGTTTTCATAGTTATGCTTTTATACTAAAGCACCGAAAATCCATGCTTCTTTTGCAAAGAGCACAATTTAAAAAGACTGGAAATTCATGTTCGTTTTGCAAATAATACACTTTTTAACTTTCAACACGCATAATTTTTCAACATTTTCCAAAGAGGTGTAAACATATTTTTTATTCTATTAAAATATAGTTTTACGCAGGGTGTCTAAGTGTGTATAGTTTCATCATATGATTTTTTAGCAAAAAACTGATATGATAGGAAAAAAATCTCTGCTCTTTGTCCTGCCACCATCAGATTTTTATTCGCATCAAAGCAACAAATGACTTTTGTACATTTCCACACTATGAGTTAATTGGAGAATATTCAGTCTACTCGCGATTTCTTTTCGGCCATATTGTGTTATAATAGAAGAATGATAATAAAGCAGTTCTTTGATTGTTGCATCCTCAAGAGCAAAAGCAGCAGAAAAATGTCTGCTTTTAATGTGCGCAGTAAAATTCATGGAATTTAGCTTACAAATTTAAGATAACTTAAACAGTAATGTGCTTATTACAAAAAAAATGAAGGATTTCGGGTAATGAAACGAGTTCGAAAGCTTAAAGCAAGTTTAAAATAAAATAAAATGGTATTAGTGCATTTAAGGAATTACATGGATATTACTGTGTTCGGTTTTAATTTTGGTTGACGAACTGTTTTCTCTCGTTTTAACTTAATAGCCTATCATCTGTTAACATTTAAGCTGTTTAGCACTTTCAGTGGTAAATGGATATGCAGTTTTTTCAAAATAAGTTATTTTTGAACGTAAGTATTAGTTAATAGCTTTTTTAAAACGATTTAGAAAAATAAATAAATTTTATGTGAAAAAGTCGCTTAATATTTTTTGTTGCAGTAGCTGGTAATATACAGAAGTTCTCCCGATTAGTGAGATTTTGAAAAACAAACGAAGTCTTCATAAAAAACGAATTTGTTTCTGAAAAACAAAATCGGAATTATGGGTGAGCTGTTGTTTTCTTATCGGAACGAATAGGAATAAATGTTTGCTCTTTACATAAGTTTAAAGTAACAAACTGCTTGCATAAGAAAAAACATTTTGTTTTTGAAATGAAAATTTTAGAAATCAAAATTTTATGCCAAGATTATAAACTTTTAGAATTCTTCATTATCTAATTTATTAATTCAATGGCATTACATTAGAGAAAAATTCTTATTGAAATGTGAGATCATAAAACAATATAGCAATTTAAAAATGGAAATCTTTTATTTTGATTTTTTTTTAAATTTGTGAATTCAATGATTTAAAAAGAAGCTCAAAAACATCTAAATAACACAATTATTGTATTTTAATTATCTTTAGCTTATTTTAAAAGCTCTTCTTGGTTAAGTACTTACATTTTTAGACTAGCGTAGAAAATAGAAAAATGTAAAATATTGAATATTTTTACAAATGTTCTAAAAAGAATTAAATTTGATCAATTGCACGAACATAGTAAGGTTGGATTTTGTAATCAGGAAAAGTACTTCAACTTTTAAATGTATGGAATTTTTCTAGTTTATGTCTTGCAAAGTAGTATTTTTTTCTTTTAAGCTGAAGCACCTTGATTCGGAAACATACAACGAATTAATACTTTCGAAAACTTATTTAAGTCGAAATGGAAGCCTTTTTAAATTGATAAAGCATATTTAACAAATATAAAAGAAATTATATTTCTTTACAAGTCTTCCTATTCATGCCTTTCTTTTATCACTTTTACACAATAGAAAAGGACTTTTATAACGGTGTTTAAAACTGCCGAAACTTTTCATTGACTTGAACTAGGAGTGAAAAGTGTGCGAAAAAGAAAGATAATCTAAATGTAAGTTACTTCAGATTGTTTTCAAATTTCAGTAATATTTACTTATTTTTACTCTTGTCTATCTTTACAAAGATCATTTATCAACCCGAACAATGACCCAGAACTTTAATTAGCTCTTTGTCATTGGAAAGTTAATTAAGATTTTGACAAACCTTTGTCATTAAGATTATCTCGGAGTGATCTTTTCCGATTTTACGTAGTTTCAGCAAATCTACTTCAACCTTTTACTAAATGAGAAATGTTAAACTTGGGTTTGCTGGGGGCTAGTAACTATAAGGAAATTATTTCAGAGAATCTAAAGCATTTTCTCGTCTAGTACCATGAAAGTAAATTGAGTGCAGTTTTAAAAGTGTTTTATTTTTGGTTCTAAAACTATGTGAAAATGATTCAATAATTAATTGCTTGTACAAGGTTTTACAACTTATTTTGAAAATTTACTGACAGGAAAAAAAGTCATGCAATATAACGATCTAATGAATAAACTTGGTGCCAGTTTAGAAGGATTCAAAATTTGACGTAAGGTTAAGCACCTTAATCCTCAAAAATTACATTCTAAAGAATAGTTCTTGAAAAGTAAGATGTTAAAACTTTTTTCAGGATTCATTTTAAGACTCATTTCTTTCAGGTTTTCATGTAATTAATAGGCCACTTATACCACAAGAAGAAGTTTTAACAAATTTGTTTTATAGCTCTTCTTTTTAGGGACGTACTTAGGTCACTTGGCGGAATACGGTTTTGTCGAGCATTTTTGCAGGTGAATTTGCACTATATTAATGAACCCCAATATTACTTTGAAAAACCAATATGTATCATTTTCGTTAATAATTATGATTTTTACTTCTTTTCACGCAGCAAAAATGGTTTCGCTCAAATTTTGGGCCTAGTTTCCTATTTTACTCAACCCTAAATGAAGGTTGAAAGATTTTGTTCAGCCACTACGACCCGTGCATATAACCTAACTATGTCAAATATGATGGAGTACAAATGTTTTATTTATTTATTTATTTTGAAAAAAAATCTACAGAAAGGTATAATATCAGACGAAAAAGGAACAACAGTTTTCTGTAATATACCCTTAGTAATTAAAGATGTAAAACTTATACAGAAGGCAAAACATGTTCCAGAACAGTGAGCCTAAGCTATAACTTTTACAGAAGCTAGTTCTAACTAGTGCTTAAGCTTTTATCTGCGTACTTATATCTTTCAAAGATATGGAGCTTTGATTTTTATTAAACATGAGGAAAATTCATTAATCCATATTTTTAATTATTTTTAAAATTAAATGGTTATTTTTATCTTTTTATAAAGCCATTACATTACAGTATGTGTCCCTGTAGGGAATCGGTGTGTAAAATGCAGGAGACAGAAATAGTCGTACTTTTAAACTGTAAAGAATAAAATGTATCTAAATGTTCAAATTGAGTTGCGTTAAAATATCACAAGCACAATTCATCTGGAACAATTCTGCATATCAAACTTAAATATTCACGAAGAAATACACGTAATGTATCCATGTTTCACTCATGAATAATCAAAATAATTTGCCATTGATTAATAATGCTGGCAGTTCTATTCATGAATTCTCATTACTACTGCATCTAGTACTAGCTAACGACTGATTACTTGTAGTGGTAACTCAGCTTGCCAATGTTACCACTACACTATGTATGACTATGTTAATGCTTTTTCGTCAAAAGCTTTAACAGTATGACAATATTAATGAAAATGGAGTAACAATACCCATATATCAAAGGGATTACTCGGGTATTCGTTTCGAATGGTGCAGACGATTTTTTCCACATTTTGTATAGTCAATCCCGCCCTTTTGAGTTTTAATATTAATTGTATAATCAAATTTCCATTTAGTGTTTGCAAGCAATTTAAGAGTACAATGGAAACGATTTCTATTAGTCGACAAAGAGGCCCACAGAAATGTTTTATCCATCACTAACTTTCTCTTTAAAAACAAACAAGTTATTTTTAAGGCTTATCATAGGGCTTAGAATTTTATTTCCACCTTGTTTCTATTTGTGCTCCTGTATTATATTATCAGTATTAATCTTTGTCAATTGCATAACCAAGAGTATTCTGAACATATGTAACTGAGATCCCGTGATCACTTTATGTTTCTTTTTTTTTTTACATATTACTAAACACGTGCGTCATTCAGGGCAAACCAAACCGAGAAGATCTTGCAACCATTAGGGCCCTGGATGATGGAGTGCCCCCTTCAAAAGTCCAAGAATTCTTTCTCAGGTGGTAATAACGAATTCTTCAAAAAAAAAAAAAAAAAACACAAAATGAGTCCTTTAGAGTCAAAACCAGTTAAGTTCCTTTTTATGAAAACTAATTTCATTTCAAAAAACATAAGTGTAAAGGCTCCTTTATCCTTGGCATAAGGGAAATTGATAAAACCCCACTATATCTCAACAAAAAGTGAATATAAAATAAAAATTTTATGTAAAAACCAGTTAGATCGAGTTTTTCGAGGTTGACTGTGCAAAGTCGAGCGACGCATACAAAGTTTGAAAAATTTAAAAATAATTTTTGTTTAGACGTTAAACCTAAATTAGCTTCAGAGAAATTAGAGATTATTTATCATACTCGCACATACCAGCAAACATGGTTTAAATATTGTTGCGATAGACTCAAAATGGGCTCGAGATTACCGATCGATAGCGATCGACGGTTGCACACCGCTGCATCACATTTATTATTGTTGCTGTCACGCTTTGATTTCTCTAATTTATAATTTTCAATTCTTAAACAATGTTATCAAATATTTTTAATTAACTTTTAACTGAACAACAACTTGGCATTCAACTATGTTAACAGTTAGATTAGAGCCGGGAGTAAATAGGAAAAAGCTCCTTTAACTAATTTAACATATTGACAAAACGCATATCTTTAACATTATGAATGGGGAGAATAATCTCTGATGATTTAGTGCGTGCTAAAGGCTATTAAAATTATAATATCAAAGGTAATTGCACAATTTTCAAACGCAAAAATGCACTCCGTTGGGCATACACTGCGATGCAAAAGTTTAGACAAAATGCAAATGTGTGAATAAAAAGAAAACTATTCAACGAAATGCTTTCAAATTTCTACTGCAGGTACACCATATGGTCCCAAATACGTGGCTGGAGTTCTTATAACTATAACTGGAATCAAATTTTGGATATTACAAAATACATTTTTTTACATTGTTGCAAAAGTTTAGACAATAGTCAGATTTTATGCAAATATCCCTTGAAATGTGATTGGTGAATTAAATGCGGGAATTTATTATTCATTTATAAAGTGCACAGATTGCTGAATAAATAATCAAAATCTCAAAAGCTCTTTAGTTCTCGTGTAAAGAAGATGAGAAAGTTTGGAAGCCGAAATTTGAAAATGAACCTACTTTATTAATTTTTTGTCTTTTAATTTGGCTCTATTATGGTAGTACATTGTTTTTTCCTTTGTGGAGAGAAAATTCAGACATGTGTATCGATCAAAAAGTCCAAGAAAAATTATATTTCTTAAGGATGAAGGAAATTGAAAAAACGGCTCAGACTGACGATTCGCCCCTTAATCCTACGAAACTTCAACTTGGGTCAAAAACAGCACGTGACAGCATAAGTAGATGAACAACTGAATCGGAATGCATAAAAACAACAAAGAATTGTGCCTGAGCCTTTTCGGACAGAGTGTCCAAAATAAGCCAGATTTTAATGTGAAAAGCAGCATATGTATCATCGTGACTAAAAAATGAATGGTACTTTTTTTGATAAAAATTATTAAAATTGGGATGGCCTAGATAGATTATAATTCTTTTCGTGGGACTTGAGAAATATCCAATGATCATATGCTGTGCTGCTTTTACCAATAAAATCTGACTTATTTGGAACACTCTGTCCGAAAAGACTCAAGCACAATTCTTTGTTTTTTTACGCATTCCGATTCAGTTTTTCATCTACTTATGCTGTCACGTGCTATTTTTGACCCAAGTTGAAGTTTTATAGGATTAAAGGGCGAATCGTCAGTCTGAGCCGTTTTTTCAATTCCTTCGTCCTTATGAAATATAATTTTTCTTGGACTTTTTGATCGATACGTATGTCTGAATTTGCTCTCCACAAAGTAAAAAACAATATACTACCATACTAGAGCCAATTTAAAAGACAAAAAATTAATAAAGTAGGTTCATTTTCAAATTTCGGCTTCCAAACTTTCTCATCTTCTTTACACGAGAACTAAAGAGCTTTTGAGATTTTGATTATTTATTCAGCAATCTCTGCACTTTATAAATAAATAATGAAGTCCCGCATATCCTCCACCAATCACATTTCAAGGGATATTTGCATAAAATCTGACTATTGTCTAAACTTTTGCAACAATGTAAAAAAATATCTTTTGTAATACCTAAAATTTGATTCCAGTTATAGTTATAAGAACTCCAGACACGCATTTGGGACCATATTGTATACCTGTAGCAGAAATTTGAAAGCATTTCGTTGAAAAGTTTTCTTTTTATTCACATATTTGCATTTTGTCTAAACTTTTGCATCGCAGTGTAGTAGTATACATGAAGTGTCCTTAATAAATGAAAATTACACAGATATATCCGGTCTTCAGTACAGCTTGCATAATTAACACTGAGCAAAACGTCGCAAATAAATTTGTGTTAATTGTATTACTATACAGGGCAATGGAATGCATTTATTACTTTTTCTACAAATAAATTTAGTGTAACTGATCATCCCGCAAGCAATATTTTCTGCAAAAATGGAAATGTAATGACTAATTAAAATTAAAAGGTGTTTTTTCAAAACGAATTAATAAATTACTAACTTCCCATTACTATTTTATTGGAGTTCTTTCGTAATCTTTACGCAGACACAATCGGGAATAGCCGGAACTGTTAGCATGCACAGAAATAATTTTTTAGCATTCATGTAGCTGTTAAATGTTTTTGTATTGTTTGCATAATTTGATGAGATTTGAGAGGGAAAGTGACAAAAAGGAAAGAGATAGTCCTTATATGCTTATCTTTAGATTAAAATAAGTATGTTTAAAGCTTAAAATGGGAGCGCGGCTGACATTGATGAGAAAGTTTTAATTAATAAGTTGAAAAAGGAAATAAATAAAATAAAATATACTACAGATATAAATTAGTGTTAGAGAACTTTAAAGCATGCTTTTTAAAAGTACATGGAGTTATTTCTAAAAATATATTCTAAAGTTTGAAATGACTAACCACAGACTAATTATTATTTTTATTTTTCTATGTAAACTTATGTAGAAAATTATCGAATAAAGTACTACTACTGATATTTTTTAATAACTTCAAACTTCAATTAATGTAACCAAAAGGAAGGTGTGTTCCTAAACTTCACGATATAGGAGGAAAAATTCACAGTATTCAGAAAATAATAATATTGAATTAAAATACAGAACACAGAACGTCAACGTTTAATTCAATAAAAAATAACATAAGGCAGAACATGAGTTTTTATATACTATTTAGCATTTTTATAGGGCAGATGAAAATATGTCTCAAAAACGGATACTTTGTCTTTAAAGTTTTTCTTAATGTTCTCGAGTGTTTCTCGCAGCTTAAAGAAGTATTAAAAATATATAAACACCGTATACAGGAAAGAAGAGTTGGATACTTTGTTAATGAGAAAGACGTAAGAAAATTCTCAAAAACTTAGTATTGACTACGTTTCTGAATGAAAAAATAATGTACATTCATAAGGTCTTTCAGAGTTACTGTGTAGTTACTCTTGAAATGTATGTACCTCAATTGCATTTTAATATGGAAAAAAAAATATTTGAAGGATCTACTTAAATTAGTAGTGAAATTAATCATGAGAAGAAAGTCATTAAAAGAAAAAGCTCAATTAAAAATAAAAATTAATAAGACGTGAATAAAAACATTTTCAAACCAGCATGGGAAGTTGGAGGAAAAATATCATATATGATTTAGTTTTTAATTAAATGCAGTCTAATGACATAAGTCATTAGTGTAAACGCAACTGCTTGTGAACGGCACATTATTCGCAACACGAGAAAACCAAATCATTACAAAATCGGGTATGATTGAAAAGAAACCACTTTTAAACTGTCGTAGAGATACGATCTTGACTTTCAATTGTTATTCTTTTTACGTTACAATGGTTTTTTAGATATAAGTGCAATAAAATATTATAGTAATTTCATAAATGAAAGTTTGTTATATCAGAAGGAAAGGAACGAAATGAGAAGGAACACATTTTTACTTAGGTCTATGAAATGCTTCGACTTTGTGCCGAGGATCAACAGGGACAGAGTGTGATTATGAATTTGATGAAAATGAAAAGCAACGTAAGAAAGCAAAAATTATCAAAAAATGCTATGGGTACTTGTTTCAAGCCCTTAACGGAGCCGCTTCAAAAGTCAAAAAAGTAGTGGGTAAACGTCCGCATGAGGTTCCTTCGCGACTTTGTTTTGCACAGATGAAAATGCTTAATTGCAGCCTTGAAATAGCTGCTTTTAGAATTTTCTTAGAAATTTCTTCTCTATTTGCGCAATTCCTTTTTTTTTCTGAATTCCACATTCGCACACTTAATTTACTGAATTTACTTTCAAGCAAACAATGGAGGATTCCACTAATTTAATTGTGTTAAGGAAAACCAAGTTAGAAAATCGTACTCTTTTTTCGTTCTAAATCATTTATCTTGGGTTGTATATCAATAGAGAACACGATGCAGCTAATTTATATCTCAAATATTCAATTTCATGAGCGAGTTGCTAAGGTTTATTCAATCCGACAGCTTGTCACTGCCAATAAAGTTTTATGAATAAATTTTTTACGTGTTATAGAGCATGGTTTTATTTTGTTAATACTTGTCTAGGAAGCTTTCAATATTCATTATGTCAATATCAAATAATCAACGTAATAAAGAACAAAATTCGCAAGAGTCTGAATATTACGTTAAGTTATCATCTTTATTATGTTGATTATTTGATTTTGAGGTACTTATTCAATTCTTATCCATCATGTGATCATTTTGCATGTATACTTCCTAAAAGTATACGAAATGTCATGCCTTACTTAACCATCGTTTGCCATTTCATATTCTAACTAAAGTCATTTAATGTTATATTGTGTAATTGATGATATTTTCTCTTTACTGTACTTTTTTATGGAGCAATGAGGAACTGATTTTTACTGTAATTTTCGACCACATTTACCGTTGTGGCTTCTTTTTCGAATTGAACCTGGATCCTTCTCCGAGTGAGTCCAATCCGGTCCTTGGATTCCGCTTTTTCTGCTGGTGATGTCCATGTCCCACACACACACACACACACACACACACACACACACACACACACACACACACACCACAACACACACAAAAAAACACACACACACACACACCACACACACACACACACACACACACACACACACACACACACACACACACACAACACACACACACACACACACACACACACACACACACACACACGCAAAGCACGTTAAGCGTTTCTTTTTTATAGCGTTATATACTGCGTTTGCGAAACGCTATATATTCAAAAGTAATGAATGCTGATTAATTTTAAGCACGTAATGAAATTTAATTTAAAAAAATTTACAGAAGAAACAGGTGATCTAAAAAGATTGCAGAATAAGTTTCTATGTATCAATACAAGCTTTTTCCAGCTGAGTACAATTTATTGAAATGATCCTGTCTCTTTTATTTGACTATCAAGTTATTTGATTAAAAAAAAAGTTTAAAAAGCCCTAAAGTTTTATCTGAGAGCTTCCGTGTCAAAAACATTTAAATAAAAATACATAAAATTAGTGTTATACAAAACATCGTTATCAGTTTAATAATCTTTCAATTGTTCCAAATTTAGAGCTGTTAAATCTTTAATATTATTTTATTTAAATAAAAATTGCTAAAAAAGAAGATTTGAAAAAAAAAAAAAAAAAAACAATAGTTGAATTAATCTCTGTCAAAATGTGTTTTTTTAATGTATCAAATTCTTATGTGTGTACTTTAAAGTTAGACTGTAATGACATTTTCGTAATAGAAAATTCTCTGAAAGGAATTTTCAACTGGCAATTATTTCTTCTCTATTAGAATAGGGCAATTCCATCGTTACAGACGTAACAATCGCAGACTTTGAACACAAATAATTCTGGTTTGGGCTGATGAAAGTCTTCAATTTTTTTTCCTGTAGTGTAACTTGATGATGTTTATGCTACATTAAATTTGCGTGCAGATTGCTTAATTACAAAAAAATACAGAAATTAAAAACTGCCTGTTACAGGACGTAATTCACAAAACAGCAAAAACTCGACTATGTCATACAACTTACAATATTCCTCTGAATTATACGGAAATTTTGAACTTTTTTTTTTAATACGTGTTTCTAGAGACTTCAAGCTTTCTAAAACCATAAAGATTGGTTGGATTTTGACTGCCGAATTTGTGAAAAAAATTCATAAACTTGTTACGGACGAAACCAAGTGGTGTTATAGACGTAACATCTCTGATTTGAAAGTAGAAAACAGTATTTTAAAGGCAGGAATAAACAAAGATTTTTATGCTAAAACAATACAGTAGCATTAATTAACACATTATTTGAATATTTAAGTTATACTGTTTCATGTTTTAGAAAAATTTGGGAAAGTCTGGGGGGAGTTGAGAGCATATGCCGATACGTCAATATGTAACAATAAATTAATGCATCTTAAGACAATTATTTCCAAGAAAGATTGACACAAGAAAAGTTTAGAAGGCCTTCACACAAAATTATTTATTTGTATTCTTAAAATTAATGCATAATGGGGCTGCTACATAAAAAAATTCGGGAAAAGTAATGATCTGAAATCAGTTGATTTGGTCTTAGGAGAACTTAAAAATTTGAAAATGTTGGATGATATAGCAGAATACTAGTACCTAACTAAAATTTAAACCTTCTTGGGTGACAGTTGGTCAATTTTGATAATTTTTTTTTGAATGAAAAAATGTGTCCTTTATTCGTCCGACGTTTTCGGAAATTCGAACGGCATTTTTCGCAAACAAATTTCAATTACATGCCGACATAATTAAAAATTTCAAAAATCAGAAATACCAGAAACTTTAGTACTCGTACCATATTATGCTATATACATGTATTGCTCATCCTGTGCTTTTTACCTATTTAATTGGAAATTTACTTTTGCTACGGACGTTAACATAGAGCCATTTTGTTTAGGTCCGAAATGTTACGTCTGTAACAGCAATTAATTTAAAAACTAAATCAGTTTTCTTTTTATGGTAAAAGAAAATTAGTAACTTTCTTTTATTTCAGCGTTCAAATAATGAACAACAATAAATCTATGAAGAAAAACGAAACTAATTTCATTGCGGATTAGGGATAAAGAAAGATTCAAAGTGATGTTAGCCAAAGTAGTAGTAGTTTCTTTAGCGGAAAGCTCTCTTTTGTGAGATTATCATGGATTTGAGAATAAAAATTGGCAAAAAACGAGAGGAAAAAGTCTTTACATTAATGATTAAACCATCATTCGTAAGTACGTTTGCATGTCAGTGAATGTATTCTATTCGCAGTAGTGAATATACAGTTTGTTGGTTAAAAGGTTAAAACTAAAAATTAATAAAAAAAACCCTTTTAATTTCTTTTGTATCTTATTTCTATTAAAAGGTGTTTTTTTTTTTTTTTTTTGCTAACGTTCAACGTAAAAAAAAACAAAAAAAAACCTCAGATCTTTTGCTTTGATAGTCCACCGATTTACTGCAATATTATTACGATTCTTGATTAGTTTTGGAACTACCACAATTAAAAGGGTCCACGGGAAATTCAAAAACTAGGCAAGGGGTTCACGGAATAAAAAAGGTTGTGAATTACTGATTTATAACGGTTACTATATTGAACAATATTGAACATAAAATGTTTTTGCTTTCTTAATGGGACGATGCTCGACAACTTTTTAATTGACTTTTTTCACGTATCTTGTACCATTTCTGAGATAAGAAAGCTATTTTTGACTTTCCGCTACATGGTGCTATAATTGGCTTCATTGTGTAGCTCATGATAACATGAGCCAATATTTTGAAAAGTGCAATTTAAAGTTGGAGTTTTCTGCTAAAATTTTTTTTTTTTTTTTTTTGCAGAAAAAAATTAATATTGGACTCTAAGTCTAAATTGGGTCTAAATGCAAGAAAATAAAAAGGGGGAGGTCAAGAAAGTTATTTACCTCCTCCTTTGATTACTCACTTCTAAGCCGTTACAGATCTGATGAGTGTTACAGATCTGATGTTAATATGAGTTACATATCTGAGTTTATGCTTTCAGTCTTCATTAACATCTCTAAAAATTATATCATTTCCTTGCATTTTTGACATAGAATTAAGATAATTATATTAATACATATATATTAGCTAAAAATTCAAATTTCATTATAAAAAATAATTTTTTGGAAAAAAAAAATGAGCGAGATAAGGTTTTTAGATAAAATAAATTATGAGATTACCAAATCCAAGCTAACAAAACATTTGTTTTGTTTTGAAACAACACACCACTTCAACTTTTTCAACACACAACTCTGCTGCTTGCTTTTCTTTAATTAGTTGCAGAAAATTTAATTTCTTGATCAGAAATTCAAATTTACCATGTTAGTTATTATCTAGTTATTTAGCGAAGTTATCAGAACTTGAAGCACCAAAAAATAAATAAATACATAAAATAATAATAATTAATTAACTTAATTTCTGCAGTGCCATTTTTTCTTATTTTACTAACTTCTATCGTCAGGTCATACAAACCACAAATGAAGCAATTGTTATAAAACTCATTGCTTTTCATTTTTTAAGAACAAAAATGTTCAATATGTGGCTAAAACCTATGATTTTTGCTTTATAATAATTCTGAAACTTGAGAGTTAGTTCGGTAACATATTCGCTGTTTTTCAATGTTACCGCTCTGACTGTTACCGATCTGATAAACCAACAAAGTTTTTTTTTTTTATTTCCGAGTCGATCGCGCAAAACCAAAATCAAACACGTGGTTTTTTCTCTTGTAATAAAGGACTATACTTATATATAAAATAACTTTTAAAAAATTAAAAACTGCGCATTTTATAGCGTGTTACCGATCTGATGACTTAAATGACACACATTTTATGAAATCACTTTAAAAAATCTTACCTGTAATTTTAGATGCAGAAATGCCAATTTTTAATTACGATGCGATAAAACATCACCCCAGATACTCAGTATCACGTAATATCGGTGCAGGAAATGATTTTGGGAGCCTAAATATAAATCGGAAGTTATTGTTACCCCTCGGACGCGGAACTTAGAAACACGCTTATTTCGCATTCCCTAGAAAATCAGAAATCGATTAAAACAAAAATGAAGTAAAAGATTAACAAAGGGGTAAAAATGGAATCGTTTTTTGTGCAAGTCGTTTTTTTCGGAAGTTAGAAAGTGCGCTTAAGCTGTTTGTATGCTAAGCTTTGCTACTGGGGACACGTTACCGATCTGATTTTTGAAGTATAAAACAAATATTTTCTGACGAAAAAATTTTTTTTTCTGATGTTATTAGATGAAATGAAAGCAAAACCTTATCTTCTTTCTATGGAAAATTATTTTTTTAACTAGTTATTGAAATACTAATAAAAACTCATTTGGGACTCAAATTGGCACTTTTCTAAATATTAGCACACATTAATATAAGTAAAAATTAATTTTTTCAGCTCTTACCGTTAACAAATTAGTGGGGTGAGTACATAGTTTAGCGAGCATTATGTGTGCTCACTATTATTTTACCATGTTTTACTACAATATAAATCCAATATACCCATTCAATTGTCTGAGTGTGTGTGTGGTTAGTAGAAAAATACAACCAATACGCGTGCTGTTTTAATTATTCAAATTCTTCATTATCCCTATCTAATAAAGCATGTTATTTAATTTTATTATTGCAAAAAGAAAAATACACACAAAATCTAAAAACGATGTTTTAATTAACATTTACGACATTGAAGACTTAAACCAGCAAAAAGTAGCTAAGAATAAAAATGAAACGCTATTTTCTCCTCTTGAATATAAACGCTATAAACGATGTTTATTTTCCTGGAATTCAAAGTTACGGTGCTAATTACACAACTGGGCGTGCATGCATAAAAATAGAGGAAACTTGTTTTAATTTATCTCAGTTTACTGAAATCTAAACAGTTACAATTTTTAATGCTACTCCGCTTCCGGAAATTATACTCCTCAAGAATTTAGAAAAGTTATTATTTTAGGATTTTATTCTCTCCAAGTTAATGTCTCACATGGCGACTATTATTTCTAACCTTTTATTATTTACCACCTTTACTAATTTTAGGAGCACATGTAGCAATTTTGTTGAAACAGCATTTCTCTATTATCTGAAAGGCTATTATACTTTTTGGCTTTTAGTACTCTGTATCAAAAGTACAATGGGGAAAGAGGTTAATATTATTTTTATTTTTTAATTGTGCGTTCGTAAACTGTCTTTTAAAAAGTAATAATAAGCAGTGAGCGTAAACGGTAATTAAATTAATATTTCATCTATATATCTAAAATGGATGCATATATTTGTTCGTATATATATATTTGTTCGTATGTTTGTATGCTTATTCCTTATACAAATCCAGTTTTCGTCGGATTTTCATCAACAGGGCATAGAGGCTCCTTGATGCACTAGAATTCACATGGGCGGGGTTTGAAAAAAAAAAAAAAATCTAAAATGCTCATATGCCAAATTTTTGTCCCAAAATGGCCATTTTCTTTCAATTTTGAATCTATAGAATAATAGAAATAAGCCTTTAAGCATACAAATTGATAAAGTTTAACACATTTAAATATGTGTCTGCAGAAAAATTAGATCTTTCAACAGATATTTAATTTCCATTTTTGTAAGCATTTTTAATAAGCACTCGGGCAAGGCCGGGTAATAAACTAGTTTTAAATATAAAAGTAGTATTTATCGTATTTATGTAAAACTCACATGTGAATTAGCAGGACTATGCGTTAAAATTTATATTCGTTATTTTCCTATTAAATAATCACTATAAACTCCTTTGACATTCTTTTCAGAGAAAAAAAAAATCTAATAATTTTTCGAAAAGTATCATTTTGACCCAACTTGATGCAATTTTATACAAAAATGAAGACACTTTTATGCTGACGTAATAAACAAGGATATGATAATTTTAAGAGTTGAAATTAAATTTGTTTTCAAGTAACAGTCTCGTAAAATGTTGGAGTCATTAATCCGAGTTAGATAATGAATGTAAAGCTGATTTACAGTTTTCCTCTGTTTTACATACCATCTGGACATACCTTGAGAAAGTTAGGAGGTACTCGTATTATCTTTCATTTCTCTTAATATAGAATTTTTTTTCAATGTGGTGGAGTAGTAGATATTGTAGGTGGGGCGTAGTACGCCGTCTAAAAAGAAAGATTTTTAAATACAATGATAAGTGGTGTTACTATAAATACTTTAATTTTAAAGACGAAATGCCTTCGCACTATTGAAACTATCCTGCTACAAAAGAAATTAACTGAGTAAATATAACTATTTCATTAAAAACGTTTCAAATTTCCTTTCATTCGATACTTAATTTTTCACGTTTTGAGAGTTTACCCATGCAAACAAATAAAGTGGGAAAATTAATCAATTATACACAATAATAAAATTAAAAAAAAATATATTATTGCAGGTGCTATTTATGATACCTAATGAGATAATGCGTAAAGCGCGTTAATTAACTCAGAGATATTCTAAGATGCTAATTTTAAAATTTCCGGGGCGACGTTATTTTAAAAGACAATTGAAACACGCGGAAATTAATTTTTTAAAACCATCATTAATTAGTGCCTTTACTTTAAACACCCTGTAAGATCATTTGCGGAATTAGTTTTTGTTACAAGAAAACTTCTACTGTTGCATTTTTCACATTTAATTTTATGTTCCAGAAAACGCAAAGCGCTGGACGATGTAATTTAATTAACGTGATTTTTTTTCAATGTTTAATTGTTCCTAGGAATCTCTTTTCATTAAGAATCTTAAAAGTAAGTTATTTCATAAAACTATCTGTTCAAGTCTTTAATACTTGATATTTGAAGCACGTTTACTTTTGATATTTAAAAAAATAAAAGTGTTGTGATACAATAAGTATTACATATGTAAAGGAAAAAACTGAGTGAGAGGAGGTACATTTACCTCTCATAAGATATACAGATTTCAAAATGACAAAGCGTTTCATGGAAGATGTATACTTTGTTTCCATTAATTTCTTATGCCATTCAATGGGGATTTTATTAGGATCACGTGAGGCATAGTGCATTCAAATTATTCAAATAATTTAAATAATAATGAGAACTGTACATAACTGTATGCACTGTAAACAATAAATGTTGTTTTATAGTATAATGCAGCTAATTTTATAGTTAAAAACTATAAAAAATGCTAATTTTACAGAAATAAACTGTAAAATTGCAAATTTTACAGTTTATTACTTCACATTTTGCAGTTTTAAATTAAAATCTCAGCAGACAGTATTATACTGTTGTTTTTACAGTATAATACAGCTAATTTTGTGGTAATAAACTGTAAAATTTCTGCTTTACAGTAATAAACTGCAAAATTTCGGAATTTTGCAGTTTTTTACTGTGCATTTTACAATACGAAAATGGAACTTCTGCAGCCAATAATCTACTGCAAAAACAACATTTATTTTTTGTAGTATATTTTTATTGATTCTGTATGTACCGATTATGGTTTGAAGAAGGTTAGAGTAAAAAGAACAAGGAAATAATAATAATAATAATAAAGAATCACACGATCTCTTTAAAGTTATGAACTAACACCCCTCCCCTCCCTATATATATACCGGATGTTCTGTTTAACCCATTAATGCCTGACATTTTTTTAAAAGATACTTTGTATACTGGTTACAAAGTGTTTAATGGACAGGAAAAAAATATTATGCAAAAAATAATTGTTTTATTAAGAAAAGAAGAATCGTCCTTTAAAAGTTACGATAGTAGTATACTTTTTTTACTAAAATTTTTTTCTGTCTACGATACAATATTTAAAAAGACATTTTATAAGAAGAAATAAAATAAGAAATTAACAAAAACTGGAAAGCTGGGAATAACTTTGAAACTTAGCTTTTTTTCTTGAGATTGCGAACGATACAATTTTTGATAAAGATCATATTAAAACTGCTACAGAACACACTTTACAATGGTTATGTGCTGCAATCTGTTAATAACGAATTGAAACAATACTAAGGTACTATTTGAACACTATTATTTGGTTAAAATGTTCATTTTGAGGAAATTCAGAACCATCCGAAGATGCGACTTAGCTATATCCTAATGTTATTTTCTATGACATTCTGAAATTTTGCTGCTATTTTGAAATTCTGGTACATTTACTTTGTTACTCTCTGTTATAGTTTTGTAAATGCTCATAGAATTATGTCCTTCAAAGGGTAGTACTGAATATGGCTGTATTGTTTTTTTTTTTCTGTCTGTAATTTGGATATATTCAAAATAATTATCTACTAAGTGTTGAAAATGCTTCTTAGGAGAAATACATTTGAAAATTAACATAAAATGTTCTATATATTGCGTTTTTTTATTTTGTTTATTTTTTTACTTTTTTTGTAGAATCATCGAAAAAATGTCGATTTATTTCAAAAACGGAAATTAAATTAGTGACATGGTTACAGTTAGCCTTTTAAATATGTTTCATTATTGGTTAAAGTTTTCCCTGAATTAATGAAAACATCAAGATGCTCTGACGACAAAAAAATTTAAGTCAACATGCCTAAATGAAACTTTCGAAATATTTTAAAATATGATCATGATTTGCATTAAGACTAAATGAAAAATAAATTTAATTAACTAAGAAATATAGTTTCATATTGCTAAAATGTTTTTAAAAATTTAAAGCGAAAGTCTAAATATTTTACGAGATGTAAGTTTTTGTCTTAACGTTAGTTTTGTTTTAAAAAGTTGCGGTTTTCGTTGAATTGAAATATAATTCGAAAAGAAAAATACCACTTCGACTGGAATTAAATGGAAGAATAAATTATAGGACAATTTAAAACAATATATCTTCAATTAACGAATTATGAATAACAGTTTGATTGATTTTTTTTTCTTTGAATTTTTAACAGACGCAGAAATTTATCGTCTTTGAGCTATATACAAAATTTTGCTTTTACTGAGAACGACAAGAAAAAAAAAGCTTTTATTTTAATTAGAAATATTAAATTAATGAGACATCCATTTCAAAGTTTTTACTTCTTCTCTAGTTTATGAATAATAATATTCATTCAGAAAATAATTTTTTTCATTCGAAAAATAGACAAATTCTTGAAAATAAGGTATGTTTTCTTTTCTCTTCTTGAAGAAGATTATATAAACAGAAAATTGTGTAACTGATCCACCTGATAATGCTGAAACTAATTATTTCAAGCTCTATTTTCGGTATATGCTAATGGAATTTGGATATTAATTTAGAAATATATTCGAATAAGCCCACAAGGCTCTCATGTATTAAAGATTTTTAAGAACAAACGATCTAAATTACATTTTTTGTCTTTAAGGCGTACTTTTGTTACGTGAGATATATGATTTTTTTTCAACAAGTTTAATGCACTTTTTGGATTGTAGTTTCAAATATATGTGTGTTGTAATTTAATAAATATTTATTATCTAAAAAATTTGAATTTTATTACTATGAGTAATTACGCTCGTTAAAAAAGATTTTTTCGAAAGAAACATTTGTAGTGTTTATGGGGTTAATTTTTGACACTTATTTCAAGCACCCAATCAGAATTTTATCATAACCTACTGTTTTTGTGTACATAAAAAATAAACGTTTTTTTCTGGACTTTTTTCGTGTATTCTACGGGTTAAAACCGTTTTGTGAACAAAAAGATTTTCCCCTTTCCGCTTCAGATAAGAACGGTTGAAAACTGTCAATTAGGAATCTATTTTTTTCATACGAAACTGATGTGAATGCAAAAATGGTGCTGTGGTAGAAGTTTTCTCTTCGAAGCCGCAGGGCTTGTGTTTGAATCCTACCGGTGCCTTAAGTGTGATTTCCCGTGTTCGAACCGTAACATGTTTTTGTATTGCGACAAAATTGGAAAAGTTTCCTCTTAAAAAAAAAAAAAAAAAAAAAAAACATCGTGATTATGGATCTTCTCCTTAATTTCTATGGGGAGAAATATTTTTTCGTACGGGAAAAAACCGCCATTTTTACGGATATACTCCGTAACGTTTACTGGAAGTTGTATTTACGGATGAAATTCGCAATTGTTGGTAGAAATCAGTAAAAATTACAGTACGTTATTACAGACACTTCTTTGTAAGCCACTACGACTGAAAAAATGGTTACCAGTGCATTGTTTATGCAATTACTAAAACTAATAACGGTGAAATTAACCTGGCTGGGAGTGTGAGCCTGAAGAACTGCTTTCAAAGCTGATCATTTAGCTTTCAAAGCAACGGCTAGTTTGATACACGTAAAGATGACTAGCACATAATATTTAAACAACACAGTTTCTATGAAAACTCCTTAACTTTTACCTTAAATCTTTTTAAGAAGTATAATAAGTACAAAAAGAAAAAAAAAGTATTTTTATTTGTACGTATTGTGTAACTTGCAAGCATTCGAAATTTTGACATTCAAAATGATTTCGTTTTACGCCCATGAAGCGTTAAAGGAAATTAAAAAAAGGGTGTATAAACTAATATAGAGATTTTATTTTTACGATTTTGTACTTGGTAAGTATTTCTGAATCGTTTCGATTTGCATACGCCTTTTTTGTTTTTCATATTCTTTTTCAACTTACAAGCATGCACTTTGATACATGCGTTTCTGATACTCCTTTTGATGTTCTATTTGAAAACGTTTTTCATATTACAAACGTAATGAAGTAACTTGAAAAATCGATGTCTCTCGTCTTGAAAACTTTGTGCTTCTTCATATTGTTGAATTATGAAGATTGGTTGAAATTAGAATATTTGTTCTTTAACGAAAAAAAGTAAATAAATACATAAAAAACCTCGGTTTAGGGAAATAGGTGAAGCAGAAGAATAGCCTTTAAAGTCACATTCTTACAGTAAATTAGAATAAAGAAGTATTTTTGCGTGTCACAGTTCTGACGAAGAAAACAACACTAAATTGCGTGTTTCGAAATTTCGGAGTATAATTATGTGTATAACCATATTCTACTGTTTCAAAGAAAAACAATTTAAAACGAAAAATGATTATATTGAATTTCTCTAGTTAGAGACATCGCTTTGAATATTTCGGTTTATAAAAATGAAACGTTAAATGCGTCATGGTTTTGAAGAGACTGCAAAACAGACATTGACAAACGAGTTTCTTGGGAAAGTTTTGAGTAAAAATGCAAATAGCGGAGGAAAGAAAAAACGTCTCATACAAAAAATTTAAATAACTTTTTTGCAAAAGGTATAGAAGAAGTTATATTCTCGAAAAAACATTTTGGCAAAAAATACATGCAGAAGCTGAGTAGAAAAGCACGAAAACCATAACTTTTTCGATACGCTTTAGAATGTTTCAGATTAGGTTAAGATGATATTTCCATGCAAGAAAAAAGCAGATAAGCCGACATCAACTTTTTCTGCTTGAGATAAGAAATAAAATTTACCTTTATAGTATTTTAGTGCAATGCTCTTTGTGCTGCAACACGATATGCGCTGGGTAGGAAAACAGACGATGAAACGCTATGCTCTAACCCTGTTTGTTTAATCATTTGTTTGCGGCAGATGTTTATTAGGAAATAAAAAAAAACATAGAAAGTAAAGTTACTCTCATTTCTATAAACATACACGAAAGCTTCGTTTTATTCGTAAATGTATGCAAGCTATGCGATTACCATTGCCCGAAATTGCATTGTTTTTCCTTCCCTATTTTTGACATTTTGGCATGAACTGAATTAAAACTATCAGATAACTGATTAGATAAACTGGTTTACGTTTTTTTTTAAAATTCTTTAATAACAAAAATATAAATTTGAATATATATGGGTGATTCTACAAGTACGGGAATATTTCTAACATGTAGATTTCAAAAAATGAATTTAAAATTAAAAATCTGAAAAAAATCAGCAAAGTATCTTAAAAGTTGCATAATTAAAATAGAATGTCAGCAGAGCTTAAATGTTTGCATTTTATCGTATTTTTGAATTTTTTTTGAAGGCATATGTGAATGATATAAAGGACATGTGGATGATACAATGGGTACCGTAAAATGGGGTGTATAGGAACAGCGGGGTCAATCGGAACAAAACTTCCCAACTGTACAAAGAAATTCTTCATAAATATACTATTGGGTGTTTTTCGTCATTAATTTTTTTTTTAGAAAGGTATGATCATAGCAAGTAGGAAAAAAATACTTTTGTCAATCTGGCGACGTCACTGGCTTATAAGGAGGGCTGCACGTGGAATGCTAGAAAATATCACATTTTCATCGACTGCAAAACTTCATATGCAAGTACAAACCTTCTCATAATTTAAACCTAAGAGTGGTATGTTTCAATTATGCATGTATCTGAGCAACTGAATACCACATTAGAATTTACATTTTTTAAAAATTGTGTTATAAAAATGAAGAATACTGAAAAATGACATAGGAAAAAAAATGCGGGGTGTATCGGAACACTTGGTTCTGTTGTTCCAGCTCAACCTTATTTAAAGGAAACTGTTTGAAAAATCAAGATTCTAACCCCACTTTCTCTAGTCAAGAGAAGAAGAAGGATTTATTACTCTTTATCTCTTCTCGTGAGCAACTAGATCTTAGAATGACAGAAAGTTGCAGATTTAAAAGATTTTTGCTCCATTAGACTTCTTTTTACCTAAAATACATGGGGAAAAGTCATACAGACTTTATGTAGCAAAAGTCCAGCACACAGACAGTGATGAATAAGTAGGAAAATCTTACAAGACAATCTCCAAACCCAGAGATTTTAAGCAACTAAAGAAAAGGCAGGGTTCATCCCAGAAGATGTTATGAAAAAACTTAAGTAAAACCACAACTGCTAGTTTTAAGGCCAATCACATATTTGTGGACGATATGAGTGACTTCAATAAATGTTAAAGCTCTGTAATTTAATTCAAAAGCATTTCTTAAAAATTAATTTTTAGTTTTCATAAGTTCAAAATTATTTTTAATTCTGACAAATTATAAACCTTTACTGGTATAAAAAATAAACCTTTTATTTGACAGTAACTATCAGTTCTTATTCTCCCCCATCAATATTACTCATGTTTGTGAGAACTATAACGGTTAAATGGGAAAAATATAAAAATTTTATCATGTGTTCCGATTGACCCCTATTAGCGGGGTGATTCGGAACACCCCTAAATTCCTAGATATATGAATAATAACTGTTTGAAATGTTTTGTTTTTGCTTGGAATATCAAAAGCAAAGCAAGACCGAAGTTTTTACCCAAAAAATCAAATTAAAAAAAATCTTTTAAGTACTTTTTTTACAATTAAAGCTGAAAAGTGTTCCGATTCACCCCATTTTACGGTATGTGAATAACACAATAAGTATGTGAATAACACAAACACAATAGGTATATTAAGGAAAATTTTTAACCTGTAAACTGTTAGACATAATTTTTAAACATTGTAATGTCATAGTTTGGCTTTTGATTCATCCACGTGTCACATATTGGGGCATGTGAATGAGATTAGAAAGAGGGCACGTGGATGACAAAACACAAGTAATGTGTTCTCAAAAAGTCATTTCTGAATATCTTTTTCGGTCTAACTTCGAATAAGAACCAACAAATGCAAGCTTTAGGACTATTCATTATCAAAATTTATTTACATGTACATTTTACTTGCATTCTGTAGGCGATGTTAAAGACAAAGATGAAAAACACTTGCCTTGAAATTTGAGTTTAGCTTGCTTTTTATCAAAAAGAAATTGCAGAACAGCAAAATTTATCTTCAGCCAGGAATAACAAAGTTCCATGCTTTATTTTAAGATGTGTTGCCAGATTTTAAAATAAAACATATCAGAGAAAAATATCTATACTTTTCAGACATGTGGATGACTGATAATCGCTGGAACAAAGGTTAGATTAACTTTTAGAGATATTATTTCCACAATATTTTGCTTTTTTTGTGATTTACATCTTGCAGACATTCACATTTATAAATAAACAACTCTTGAGAAAAAAAATCACTCATTTTTTTTTAAATCTATATTCCATTGATTGTGAAAATTGCACCTGTGGGACAGGGCATGTGGATGACATTTCAATGCAATATTTTATTTTTAAATGAATAATAATTAATTATGGACTTTGTTGATAATCAGAATTATAGAACAAAAGACGCATAAAAATATTCCCAAAATAGTTTTTTATTAAATCAAAAACAAAAAGAGCAATCAGTATGGAACACAAATTTGACCATTTTTATAGAATCACCCATATAACGGATGATACAAGCAAGTTGTTGCGGACAAATTCGTACATTTAAACTAAAAACAATGCCAATTAATTATTAACAAAAAAACGTAAAAATCATGCGTGTTTTTTTTTTTCAAAAATGTTGATATATCCTGGAATATAGGTGGTTCTTTCAATGAAAATAAGTACATAAGATAATTACAGCAGATAAAATATCGAGACACTTGCCGTATTTAAATCTGCATTTTATGATACAGGGTGAGCCCATAATGGACTATAAGGTAATCTGACAGAAACTTCATACCTGACACTTCGTGTAAGAAATTTTCATCACAGAAGTATGAGTTTTTGGTCTTGCGTTACGATCAACCTTAAAAAACCTAGTTTTATTTTCCCAAAATTATATTCATGCTGTTTGTTCTAACCTCTGAATGTTTTGTAAAATAGAGTTGATGACTATTGTAGTCAGTCACTGTTGGGTGCATCGTACCATCGAACGATTTCACCGTCCAGTGTGACGTACGTCAAGAAGTAATGTAGTGATTTGAATAACATTTTCTAAGCCAAGGTATGCTTCTAACTAAGTTTGGCGCAATTAAAGGTTTTTTTAGTCAAGAGTAAATGATACATTTCAAGAACTAATGCATAGATTCCTCCAAAAATTAGTATTACAAAATTTTTTGGCGGAATCTGCACTGTAAAAAATGATTGTGGCTTTTACAGTATAATACAGCTAATGTTACAGTAATAAACTAAAAAATTGCTAACTTTTACAGTAATAAACTGTAAAAGTAGCAATTTAGTTTACTGCCTTGCATTTTACAATTTTAAACTCGAACCACTACTGCCAGCATTATACTGCTGTTTTGACACTATAATACAGCTACATTTTGCCGCAAAAACTGTAAAATTTCTAACTTTACAGTAAGAAATTGTAAAATTGCTAATTTTACAGTTTGTTACAAGGAATTTTACAGTTTTAAATTGGAACCTCGACTGCCAGTATTATACTGTAAAAAGAAGAGTTCCCTTTTTGCAGTGTGGTGGTGATTATTTTTTCCGTATTAAGGAGTCGTGACCCCCCCCTCAAAATGCGTTCTTCTTAAACTTAATTGACTTAACTTGAGAAGTAATATTAAGTATAAAATATACACGGGTGTAAAGATGGACCTCAGAACTCAATGTTAGATTTTAATTCCATTCCGTTCAAGGGAATAGCGACATTTTATTCATAGAGACTTCTTTGAATACATAGTCTTTATACGAAAAATACAATATACAATTTTTTAACCGGCATAACATAGATGCACAAGTTTGTGAATGCAGCTTTTTGCACATTGTATCTCCTCGCATTTTGTAATTGAGACTGAATGCCTGAATAATTTAATCAGAGACATCTGAAATTTATTCCCCTTTTATCGATCCAATATAATGAAAGGTTACAGAAAGAAATTGGATAACGATTTAACTTTGGAGCTTAACGAAATTGTTGGCATTAAGTCATAGGATTTTGATCAAATTACACTTTCCAATGCTGTTGAAGAGAAAAGTTTTGATCAAGAAGCCGGATTACAGTTTCCATTTCCCATCTTGTCGTTAAAGTGCATTGTAAGAACAAATTTGTCGTAAAAATTATATATAATGCTAAATTTATGCATCGAACGGGCCGTCATATTAGGTTAATCAGGCGTCATTTTATTCTTAACGAGAAATTTTTAGCTGCTTTGTTTTGTCAAAAATTTGCTTATTCTTATAAGGTCGGTGTATAAGTGCTTCATAGTATTCAATGTTTCAACAGCATTTAAATGTGTTTCGAACATATTATATTGCAGCTATGAGTGACTTTATTCTGGAAACTAATAAGTTAGCTAATCAGACTGTATCATAAATTAAAACACGTGGAGAAAAGATATCTTTACTAATTAAAGTATGTAGGAATGAATGTATTCAGTGATATGTATCGCATATGTACTGCTTGTATGAGATATTTTTAGAGCTCTTTTCGTCAACTTTCCTTAAAAAGAGATGATCATAGATTGTATATTTTGTTGATTTTTGTAATAAGAGCATGCTTCAAAATTTTTACTACATGTCAAACTTATTTTTTAAAAACTTGTCACTGATAAAATATTTAGTGATTGTATTTCCTTGCTCCATTTATTTGCTGCCATATTATAACGTGCAGTATTAAATAAAGTAATAACATGAAAGTCTATTGATTGAACTTAAAAATAAAATTCAAAATATAAAACATCTACTTTATAAAATAATGGAGCAAATAAAGAGTAAAATCCTGTATTTTAAGATTAAAAGCATCACATGATATGACATCTGTTCAATGAAACCAAAGTAGTATGCTTTATTATGGTTAAAATACTAATTGCTGGAAATCGTTAAAAGAAAGTACGTAAATTTTCTATTGAATGAGTTATAAAAATTTAAAAGAAGAGCAGGGAAGTTTGAAGAGAAAAGAAGCAAAAGATGGCTCTTTTGTATCATGATGAAGGAAGGAATAAATGTACTTAAAATTTCTGCTTGAAATAACATTGCATGTACCTATGGCTTTTTCATAGAATACAAAGTCAAAACGTTCTACAGTTTTTTTTTGTTGTTGTTTCGATGATTTTCCTTCCAATCGATGTAACGGGACCATTTGTGAGTTTATGTGTTTTATTCTTTGTGATGTTAATAGAGTGAACAATTTTCGGATTATTTAGGGGTTAGAAGCAATTACGAAGTCAGCATCCACTCCCCTCCATTTAAGCTGCTTTGAATTTGTAGTTCAAGACTGCTTTATGGTGATTTTAAACTCGAGTGTTTAATACGTATTCAAAAAGAGAATTCGCTTAAATCTTATCATACTTAACACACGTGACTATTTTACCGTTTTTTGAGATTGTGTAACATTGGATGGGAAGCGATTTAAGCATTACACTTGCTTTATATTGATTGGTAAATGAACAGGGGCAAGCAGGGAAGAACTGAAACTTGTGGGCCCGAGTCCTGAGTCGGTGGGCTCGAGATTAAAAGACATTTTTAACGCAAAATTTTAAAAAATAAATAATGATCATTGAATGAGAGTTAAAATATGCTTAGAGGTAAACAATATGAAGTGGAGGGGGGAAGGGGAAATAGTTCTTGGCGTAACCGAAAATCTTTGCTCACGCCCTTGGGTATATGTGCACAAAGAGACACAAACAGATAAAATTATGCCCTTAATACACTTTTCTAAGAAAGAACGAATGAAATGTTCCTCTCAAGATAAATAAAAATAAAATCTTTACACTGTTTTCCTCACGTATTCACAAGCTTTATCTTATTTATGTGGACTAGAAGAAGCAGTGTAACATTAAAAACTCCAAGGCAGCAAACACGAGAAGGGAATTCCAAGTCTTCTCACGTAAGCGATGTACCTCAGTTATAATTTCATACGAAGGCAGAGTAATAAACGAGAATCCTTTTTCCTTAACAATTATTAACAATTATATGTTTACGACGTAAAAATAAGAAAACGTGAGTATTTTTTTCTGTAATAAGAATATCAGACCTTGTATCGCCACATAAAAGAAAATGAAGTAACTGCATTTTTTTTGATTTTGTATACTTTAAAAAATTCAAATGCTTGCTATAGTGCTTTCTTTTTCAAACATTTATCCATATTTGTGGATAAATTTTTAAATACCAATATAAAAAGCGAAGTAAAAGTTTTTTTATTCATTATTCATACGTAACACTAAAGAGCAATTTATCCTCTTCTAAACGTGACTTGTAACTTTATATTGGCAAATGATAATGATGGTCACTTTTATCTTTTTAATTGTGTATCCTAACAATTGCATAACACTACACTAATTAATTTAAATAGACAAAGAAATTAAACTTTTTTTTTCTCGAAGTCACGCCTAGAAGAAATGAATTCATAAAATAAATTTCTTCCTACACTATTTTACCTATATGCATAGCAACCATTTACAACAATGCACAAAATTATACAGAAATGCAAACTTTATGCTTTAAAACTAATATACTCGTACTTTTAAACGTCAGAATTTGTATAGCGTCCATGTGTACTCAGCCAATCTGAGCTGGAATATACTAAAATGGCTTGCCCAATTCCAGCAATTTGTTTGCCTTTTACTTACATCTCGTTAGGCGAAGGAACAATAAATGGTTGGGTTTCACGGCGAACGAAACTTCATCCGAAAGATTCTTCTTTCTAAAATGGTTGCCATTAGGATGAAGGGAGCAATTTTATTAATGATATTTTGTTTTCCATGAGTCAAAGAAGTAATTTAGATCTTTCTGCTTGAACTAACTTGCCTCCCAATTGAGAAGACGGCTATTCAGAACTCTCGTAATACATGTAGAAATATCAGTGATTTGTATCATAAGTACCACGGGGGGGGGGATAAGTATAATCAGTAAAGATGGAATAATAAAGATAATATAATAGTATTCAAAATAAATCTAAAACTAATAGCCGTGCATGATGTAATGGAGATAAACCTAGTACTTATAATGCAATATACATTTTTTATGTTGATTAAATGTTTGCTGAAACTTTTTTGTTTCATATCACGGGACGCGGGAGCGTCTCGCCCCTGCAAGAAAATTAAATACAAGCCGCCAAGAAATTTCCGTCGCCAAGAAAAATGTAAAAGAGCGACTAAGGACTGTTTACGCGAGTAACCAAACCGGGGTTTTCACCCCTCTGTATCTCAGCCCCATAAAGATCCCCAGAGTTGATTTTTGGTATACTCAATCTCCAGCGGCCCTTGACGGCACATACTGAAGCAAAACATCCAGAACCCTCAGGGTAGAGGGGTGATAAATGTTAAAAAATCGCTATTTTTCGCACTTTTTAAAAATTGTTTGACATGGGTCCAGACTAAACGGTAACTCGGATTGAGCTCTCATTTTGCACCCACATTTATTTTGTCCCAAAGCTCGGCATAGGGGGTTTTTCGACCCCCCACCCCCTCCCCCCTCGTTTTTATTTTCCGTATCTTTTCTCCCCGGAGGTCTTTAGTGTTGATTTTTGGTATGAATATTCTCGATGAGACATTGAGGACGTTTTCCCAAAATTTACCCCCGGGGTCATCGCAGGCCGGAGTTATTAATGCTTAAAATTGGTCCGATTTCTATCTACTAGCTCTGTTCAACATCTGAGCATTTATGTTGTCATTGTTGGGCGACGAGGAAAGAAAACTCAATGATTTATAATTTCATCTGTTGCCAGTTTCTATTTGTTAACAAATAAAATATTTGTAATTGATTTTATTGCATAAGGCTTTTAAAAGGGATCTTCAATTTAGTTCATTTTAATATGAGATCGGCAGTAAGGGTTGGGTTTTTTTTTTTAAACTTTTAATTTAATCGTAGTATTGTTAGCAACTAGCTTTGTTTTGCGTCGGTTCGGGTGGTACATTGTGATTGATTTCAAATTTATCCTAGACTGAAGAAGATCCTTGAACTTTTGCACCAAATGCATGCCGCCAAGAAAACCACATATGTCGGACCGCCAAGAAAAATGTTGAAGGGAAAAAAAACATGCAAAGTAAATTTTGAAGAGAAAAAAAAAACAGGCAAAGAAATAATATTAATGCAAAAACATGTGATATCTCCCCAAAAACAACAGTGTTGTAAAAAAATCCCCCGCCAAGAAAACCTTAAATACTCAGCCTTAAAAAGTTATGATATCGAGTTTTCCCGCCAAGTTTGTGCCAAACTACAACTAACCTGTATGTATAGTTCTTTTAAATTGTTTTCAGTCCTGCCAGGCGGGAAGTTTTTACTCATTAAGCAACCACCTAACAAGACAAAGCTTCCCGCCTGGAAAAACTGAAAACAATTTAAAAGAACTATACATACAGGTTAGTTGTAGTTTGGCACAAATTTGGCGGGAAAACTCGATATCATAACTTTTTAAGGCTGAGTATTTAAGGTTTTCTTGGCGGGGGATTTTTTTACAACACTGTTGTTTTTGGGGAGACATTAACACGACGTCAACAAACGATTATTGCCTCTAAGCATCCAAAGAGATTTTTTTTCTTTTTAAATTCAAAAAAAAATCTTTGAATTAAAAAAAAAGAAAAAAAAAAAAAAAACGGGCGCTTAGTAAAACATCACTATTTATTCATAATTTAATGCTAATTCACTTCTAAGCTGTTTCAATATTTGTTTAACTTTCTTAGTCCACTATAATAATTTAGTTTATTAAATTTAAATACATGGAAAGTTCATGACAGTTTTGTACGAGTATTTTCAATTTTTTTCAATCAATTGCAACTGAACGTTTTATCTGAAAAAATAATAAACACATGAAATTTTAATTACTTAGGTAAGGAACAGTAAATGATTGTGAAAAGACTGTTTCATGAATTCCTAAATCATAAAATAAAATAAAATAATTAAAAAAAAACCATGGTAAATGAATACTGCCTATAGCATTAGTTGTTAACAGCATAATGTTAGTTAAACATGAAGAGCTCTATTACGAAGCAAATGTTCATTTCTGAAACTAATTCTCTATCAGAAATGAGTTTTTTGTGACCTTTTATTTTTTGACTACGAGTTTTTGTTTAGTAAATAACCTTTTTGTTGTGGGAAAAACCCTCATATACACGATTTAAACCATAAAGTACCGCAAGTTATAGGATTAAGTACAGTAAATTTTACGATACGAAAATTCAACCGTAAATTATACGATAGTGATTGGTAACGTATTTTGTTCAATCGTTTTTGAACTTTAATGTATTCTCATTTTGCAATCCCTAAAACTAGTAAAAAGTTTTCCTTTATCCTCTTTTAACATATACTAGCTGCGTGGCCCGGCTTTGCATGGCACTTTGAAGTGAAGGAAATTGCAACAAACTGATGAAATATTGCAGCGAAATATTCGAGCCTAAATTTATGAAAAAAAAAAACGAACATCTTACATAATTAGATGCAAAAATATATATCATTTGCAATACATCAAAAATTATTACTCAATCGAGTAGTGCAAGAACTCTTCTAAAACACACGAAGACTCAGAGCTGATTCATGGACCTCCATCAGTAGCTCCCGAACACATACAAGTGCCCGGGAGCCACAAAACACACCACTATACACAACTACATCCACGAACCACGAGAGAGAGAGAGTCCAAGCCAAAAGTTGAAACATGCGGTCTCGCCCGTTAACTGATAGGTTGCAGTTATACAGGAGCAACCGCCGCGTAGAACAAGCGGAGAAAAAGTCCTTGCGTAATGAAGAGGAGAGCTCTGGAGGTACGAGACTCTTGGGGGATGCATGTAGGGAAAGTGAGAAATGATCGCTAGAATTCTAGCAAGTAGAATTTTAATAAGTACGAAATAAGTTTAAAATAACACTGTCCTCTTACGTTATGACATTCGTAAAGTTTATTAGTCCCAGCAGTGGAATTAGATCCTTCTTAGTGTAAAGAGTCTTTATCAAAACCATAGGAAAATTGAAAACGTAGGTAGCTGTTATTATAGTTGCTTATACTAAACTCTTTGTTCCGTTTGTTGTCAAGGAGATTAGACACGGCAGTCTGCACACATACTTGGTAAATAGGGAGGACAATGAATTGCTGATATATTTCAGAAATGAATTACAAAGGTGTCGACGTTTCTAGTAAGAAGATTAAAATATTGGAATAGTTTCGAAGTCCTTCAGTACATATTGCGAAAGAGAAGCATTTAAACCATATAAAAAAATGCGAAACGTAAAAAACGCAAACATCATGAAAGTCTTATGTATAATTGAAATACTTTGACCCCAAATGAAGTTAATATTCATCTAGTGGTTTAAATTAAATTCTTAGTTTGTTTTGAAAATTGTTGAAAGATTTTAAAGTTACTAAATAGGCAAAAAAGTGAAATTCTCTGAAATATCGTTCTCGTATAATAATATTAAAAGTACAGAGATTTAGAAAAAAAAAAAAAAAAACAGTCAAACTCTTTAATAGTTTTACATTCAAATATTAGTAATAATGAGACTTATTCTATATAGCAGACTAACCGGGCTCGAAATTTATTCTTTTTTTTTCAATTATTTTTGTTTTAGCTTAAATAAATTCTGAGCAACATAATTATTAAAACTTTTTACCGAAGAGAAATTTTCTTTATTTTCAACATCTATTTTAATGTAAATCTATCATCTAAAATAATGCCTCAAAAATGCACGTTTAGGCTTAAAATATGCAGCAAAAAGTTCATTTATTTCAAGTTTTGAAACATGAAGTTATCCTAGAGTGTCTCATTCTCTTTATATACAGGGTGTCCACTCCAATCGTGGACCAATAGCTAATTTCTAAACCGTTAGAGATAAGCATATAGTTTATTTGGGAAAAAATCTCCAAATTACGAAAAGAATTTTGGGTCTATTCAATGTTTTTCAAAAAATCAAATTTTGAAAGAGGTACGAAATTTAAATTTTTATACAGTCCCTCAGTCCTATCAATCATATTTAGTAAAACATTCTTGACACTGTAACGTTTAAAACTAAAAAAAAATCACTCTTCTACCACAAAAATTGACCGAGTTATGACGTTTTGAAAAATCAAGATTTTGCATTGTTTCATGACGTCATCGAGGGAGTGATCTCTTGATGACGTCGTGAAACAATGCAAAATCTTGATTTTTCAAAACGTCATAACTCGGTCAATTTTTGTGGTAGAAGAGTGATTTTTTTTTAGTTTTAAACGTTACAGTGTCAAGAATGTTTTACTAAATATGATTGATAGGACTGGGGGACTGTATAAAAATTTAAATTTCGTAACTCTTTCAAAATTTGATTTTTTGAAAAACATTGAATAGACCCGAAATTCCTTTCGTAATTTGGAGATTTTTTCCCAAATAAACTATATGCTTATCTCTAACGGTTTAGAAATTAGCTATTGGTCCACGATTGGAGTGGACACCCTGTATATAAAAAAAGAGTGAGAACAGGAAAACAAAAGTTTTTCCGCGTTTAAATTTTTAGTCCTTTTCACAGATGCCATGCAAGGCAAAAGTTAAAGTTTTGCATAAATATTTCCTTCTTCTGCCTTTGATTTTGCTGCACCGGGTATAGATTCAAACTTAAACTGCATATATCGTCGGCACCATGCTAAAGTAACGAATGTGAAAAATCGCGTTTTTCAAGTTCGTTTTTCAAGTTCGAATTTTACAAATAATTAAAATTAAAATGATACCTTCGAACGATAGTTTTACACGTAAAGATCTCTATAAGAGTTTAAATATTGAAACTAACCAAATACATCCAGTGGGAAAAAGTTATATGCAGTGTTTTGGCCCTCCTGAAAAATGCCAATTTTCACATTCGTAAGTTTAGCATGGTGGCGACGATACATATGATTTTTAAAAGAATTATAATTTCAAAATTCTCCTTAGTGGCTGCACTCATATTATTTCGAAAGGACATTTAAAGGTATCTTTTTGTACTTGCTTGATGTGCTTGAAAACACCATAATCGCAATAGACACTACGGTGAAAAAAATCTTTCTCTAATTCGGCAACTACATAAATAAAAAAATACTCACTTTTACAAACAAAGAAATTTTATAAAATAGGACTAATTAACTTAATTATTTAAATTAAATAATCAAGGAGATAAGATAAAAATAATTTAAAGATTTTTATGACGAAGAACATTATTTTTTGAAATTGTGGAATTTAAAAGGAAGCAAATACGTATTTTAATATTTTTTTTATTTCAATTTGCGTAGTGATTTGTATGCCTCGTCACTTTCCAACCTTTATAACAGTTCGTATGCTCATTAAAAAGTTAATTATTTGTTTGCACAAAACTTAATTAAGTTTATGATAAACCTTTGTCGTTAAGACTTTCACAGAAATATCATTTCCGATTAGATATACCTGTAACAAAGCTGCAGTGACCTTTTGCTTGAGGAGAAATGTTCAGCTTACGCCGCTGGGCTTCTTTGATATTCGTCACAATCGGGAAAATAGGAAAGTACTTTTATTTAACACTATAAAACTACTGCCTTATTAACATGTTTTAGGAATACTTGGCTTAAAATTTTTTGGAACATTTGCCTTTACAATATTTAAAGATGTAATTTTTTTTTATCAAATATCTAGGCTCTTGTTTGACGTGACGATCGTCATTTTATAGTATATTTTTTAACAACTTTAGAAAACCGGGAGGGGACAGTATCCTTTGCTGAATTGTCGAAAGATTTCAACTCAGACTTAAAAATGTAACGTTTTTCAATAAATTTGTACACAACGTCACGGCAAAGCGGCTCTATACAAAACAGAGCATACATTTTGAACGTTTACTTGAGTGTGTGTATTGTGTATTTTTGGGCAGTTCAAGACATTCATAAATGTATTTTTAAAAATAGTTTCATAAACTGCATTTTGAGAAAATGTTAAGAAGTAGTTCCATTTCTACCTGCTAAATGAGAAAATTGATTCAAACGTATTGAATAGACATAGGGTATAATGAAGTGCATTTTATATATATTTAACTAAAGTAAATCCTGAAGAATTGTTTTATGTCATGAGAAGTTCTAAAGTCTCTTTTCATCACTGTGCTTGGAGCAAAATTTTGAAAGGGCATTCTGTTGAGTTTTTGATTTTGTTTTCTATTTTCAGCGGGGATATATTTTAATTAAAATACAAGGTTTACTTAAAATAAATTATTTCTTAGTCATTCTTAGTAAGAATTATATATAACTCCAACAATTAATAATTTTCGAAGTGATAGCTTTACTTGCTAGAAAGATGAAACGTCAGAGTTTAGAAATACCGAAAATTAAGTATGTACTGTGATGATAAATAGTTGTTTAAACTGAAACCGTGGCAGATTGTATTTAACCATTTTTTATCAGTTCCCTATTTGAAATATTTCATGATGTTAATTTCACTTACAAAAAGACACATTATATTGAATTTTGCGAATAACAGTATCAGACATGTTGTGGAAGGGAACACATGTTTAAATAAAATGAAATGTCGTTACTTAAAAAAAAAAAAAAAAATCGATCATTTAATTAAATAATAAATAAAGAGACCCTCTCAGATGCACACATACATAAAAACATAAAAAACATAAATAAATAATAAATATAACAATAAAACTTACCGTCCTGGGTCGTACGTGCTAAGTTTTAATACGAATAATTTCACTTATTCGTAGTGTGTGAACTGAAGACTAAATTGCTTCTGCAGAATGCAAGTTAAAAACAAAAATTTGAGTAGCAAAAGAAATTTGTGAAAGTTAAATCTTTAAGAAAAAGTTAGTTATCAAATTTTTCTAATTTTTTTCAAGTAATTAGTGAATTTACTAATTCTTATATTGTTTTTATATTAGTGAATGTAACCGAATGAACTCATCTAAAGCAAATACATAAGATAATTAATACGGAGAAACTAATTTATAAAAATTTGAATATGTCGTCATTCAGTTATTTTTTTTAACATTTATTGCGAAAAAAAAAAAGAAAGAAAAGAACTAAAAATGCCACATACAATTCTTATTAGTAACAGTGATGTAAGCTCTGTATAAACGTTTCTCTCTCTCTTCCATTCTCTGATCTTATCCTAAATGATTGTGCTGAAATACTGCATTATTTTATGCGGCAGTGTTTTAGGAACTGTGTAGTATTTGGTGTATGTTATAAACAACGTTTGCTTTGAGACTATATATACTGAATACCATTTTTCATTTTTTCCAAAATACTCTTAAAAATAATGATGGAGAAACAAAGCTATAAAAGTTCTTCAAAAAAGAGAAAAAAGTTACACGCGTAAAGTATACAAAAACAATCATGTATTCTAAAATGAATAAGTGTTATATAACATCAAGGAATCGAAAACGAAGTATTAAAGAATTCTAAAAATAAAAATGAATAAAAAATCGACATTTTGAACAAATTTAGAAAAATTGACAGCTGTTTTTATCCATAGCATTGATTTTTAAAAAACAATCATAATCCAAAAGGCCATTTAGAAATAGTCAGCAAATCGAAAATTTGAACTTACACCAATATTATTCTCTTTTAGACTACATTTGAAGTTCCAAAACTAATGGGAAAACGTACATACGAAGAAAAAATAAAAAATTAAAAAAGAAGAAAAAAAACGGGCTATATTCCATATAATGTACTGTATTCATAAAGATAATTTATTAGGACCCGATCATCGTCTTTTACCTCCATGTACTAACAGATAAATTTATAATAATTAATCTATGCGTAAAAGTAACTCTGAAAAAATACATATTTATTGTTTATTATTATTAAGTTATTCAAATTGCCCCAAGCATTATGCTTACGTTTCTACTTTAATTTGTTTCTAACAAGAAGAAGAGCAAACAAATGATGGTGTATAAACCGTGAAAACTAAATAATTTGCAAAAGCTAAAATCGTCGTCACACTTCGTTCAGAAAGTATTCGAAGTCATTTAAATAAATTACTTCATTTCAGCTAGAAATATGAAGAATACTGATGTTTTACTTCATAAACGTAATTACTGTTTAGTTCGTATAGACTGACAAGTTAAATAAAAATGATGAAAAATCATTATTGTAAGTAAATATCGTAGTTAAAATAAAGTCTTTGAGAAAATTATTGCAAACACAGCATACTGGTGTTTTCTTCTTTAAACAATTTGCCGTTTTGTTATAATGGGAATAAAAACTCGCGGATGTTTCAAACAATTATATTAACCTCTGTGGATGATTGTGAAAGTTTTTAATTGTAATACAATGCGCTCTTACGTGTGTCAATAAAAAACTTAGAACAAACACAAAGACATGCGTTTTTTTCTATTTCCAAGAAAGTGTCATTTTTCGTTCTTTCAAGAGTTTTAACGAAACAGAAAATTAATTTTTTCAAGTAAAGCAAAAATAGGCAAAATAACGTGGTTACTTTTGCTTCAAAAATATACACATCTAAATTGCATCGGGTTTTAATAGGCAAAATAACATAATTCAATTTGTGCGATAAAACAACTAATAACAAGTAGTGTGTAAATTGAAAGTTACATTTTGCTTTAAAGATCACTGGGCTTTTACTTTTTTAGGAACATAAATTAATTTAGAATGTAACAAAGCTAGCATTATAATTAATTTCTCATACTGCTAAAAATGTAGGCTTCAATAATAGACCTAACTCTAGCCTGCAATTACTTCTCTAAAAAGAACTAATTCGTTTAGTATTTTTCTCCCTAAATGATTGTTTTGTAACTTTTATTTTTTACCATTTTTTTCTCAAGATCTTGAAAGTTATGTAATACACTATTATAACAGAAAGAGCACTTATTTTAATCTTTTCTGCACTTGCATCTTATTATATAAACGCAATTACCATTATCCTTTTATAAATTGCTGCATTTCCCGTAAAAAATGCTCCCGTTTGTCGATAAGTAATTTAAACGATGATACTAATAGATAAATATATTATACCTTCCTGCATTTCGAAAGTACTTAGATGCTACAATGTAAATGTTTTTTTTTTTTTAATTATGGCGAATGGTTTGCATGAGAAAGAAATTATATTAATTGTAATTTGGTAAGAAATCAGGCAATAGAAGAAAAAAATGTATAGTTGTTGCTTTTAAGTAAAAACCCAATAGTATAACTCCTCCATGACAATGTAATCCTCTCTTATTTATTTTTTAAATTTTATTACTTAAAGTAATTAGATGACGCAAAACGTCGTTTTCTTTTCAGGCTCAAGTTGCGTGTAGTAAATGTGAATGCCGGTCTAGCTGTTGTGTTTGGGCAAAGTGGATCATTGTTAATTTTTCATCAAAGAAGCATACGAGTAGTTTCATAATCTGATTACTTGCTGTGAGCTATTTATGATTGAAAAAGGTCTAGGGGTCGAGTGTCCATGTGATGCTAAATACAAGATCATTGGCACAAAGATTCCACAAACTGGTAAGTTTATAAATAACTCTCAGTATAAAAGAAATGTCATTATGCTTTTTATTTTTTAATACTACACAATAATATGTAGTTTGTATTTAAAAAAAATTTAAATTTAATGCATTGATACATCTTTTCCATAGTGATTAGTTCTGTTGTCAGTACGGGGCATGGTGAAATTGGAGAGTACTACAAAAAATCATATTTCCTCCTAACGATAAAGATTATATGGAACATAGTTGTTTTTTGTTTATACTCTCTTAATATGTGGAAGTATTTCTATATTCTTTGTCAAATGAGAACTGAAAATGGTTTAATGAACTATGTCAAGCTTTAAGTGGTGCTCTTTGTACCAATTTCTGAAAATAAGAGAGATCAGGGTAATAAGAAACGCAGTCAAAAAATCGCAAAAAATATACTTAGACAACTTTAAAAATGTGTGAAATAAATTTCCATAAGTTTACTTTACTGTAGTACATTTATTTAAAAGTTTATAACATTATTTGAATTTTTTTTTCATACAATGAAAAAAACCTTTACTTTGAACATACCATAAAAGTTCGTGACTCCCGTAAACTGATTTTTTGTCAATGCTAATACCATGTATAAGCTTTAAAGTTAAAGCTAAAATTATTTTCGGTTTTATAATGCTTATCATATTAAAGCTTTACATTTTGAAGCACAAATTTAAAGAAAAATGCAAAAAGAATTTCAACTGATAGGGTAAGTGCTCCAGTAGTCGGCCATTTAAGAGATCTTTTGGTGGATCTTGGCTAAGCTAGAACTTTCAGCTATCAATACAGCAACAAAAACAAGGTAAAACTTTAGAATGAACCTTTCTAAAGGGGATCACCTTCTTGTTTCAGAAATTAAAAAAAAAGATTATGTTAAAATCTAATCTGTTGTCAACACTAGTAAATGCTCCGGTAGTCGGAAACAGAATCATATTAGCTGAAAAATAAGCAGAATCGCAATTTTGGATGACGGGTACACATTCAAAATTAAATGACTCATTACTAATTCAAAAAAAGTACCCAAAACTTAACTGCCTCTGGTTGATGATTGAGGATAAGTACATGAATGTGTGAATACGTCATATCTGATTTTTAATTTAAAAAAACCAATTTATGAGGAGTTTTATGTCATTGTGGCCGACTACTGGAGCACTACCCTACATAGAGAAGGTCAAAAAGCTCTCAGAATAATTTATGTGAAGGGAAATAATATTCGCGAAATGCAAAAAAAAAGTCAGAAAAAATAAATAAAAACGAAACAATGTGCTTCAAAACTGCAACACTGGCAACGTAAAGAAGTTAAAATTTAAAATTCCGCACAGATTAATTTCAAACTATTCAGCGTGCGAAAAGAAATATATTCCGGTGAAGGACATTTCCTTCGCGTAAGAATTGCTTCAGTGACAGTTACTCCGAGTGCAATTTATTACATGCTTGTCAAAAATATTTATTCTGAAAAGTCGTCTTGATGTCCCATTTCAAAGTATTTTACCTATGACTCGTTCTTGTCTGAAGGTTTTTGTGAGAAACTTAATTTGAATTTCAAAAATGTTAAGCATTGTTAATCATTGACAAGAAAATTATTTTGAGTTCTAGGGTTATGAAAAAAATTTTCTTTTGTTTTTTTTTTCAGTAAAGCGCACCATTAATTATACATTTATTTGCCTGTTAAAGTATTGAAGAATGATTAATCTTTCTTTGGTGACATTCAGCACATTCATTTATAATGTACCGTAAATGCTTCGTCTACTTTGGCCATAGACTTCTTTTTTGGCTCAGACTTTGAAAAAGGCACAACGCTCTCTGCTGAACTTCAGATAGCAACTTTTAAATCATCTTCGATAGTATCCGCTAGAGAGCAACTCCAAGCACAGAGCTCTGTCTAATACAATTTTAAAAGTGTAATCTTAATGTTTGACTACTGGATTGTATGTTTAAAAATGTTTCTGCCAAAGTGGCACGGCCCTATGGCCCAAGTTGAAATCATGACGAACAAAATTTTTGGCATTGAAAGCTAATTTCTAAAAAAACAAATAACACATCTCTTATCTGATGAAATTGACAAAACTAAATAAGGATACGAGTATTAGTAGCACATTTTAAATGATACAGCTAATACATTATCATATAAATTAGTTTTTAAATCTTTTTCTAAAACAAATCTCTACTAATAATAAAGCTGAAGGTGGGTCTGTCTGTCTGTGCCCGCTTAGCGCCAAAACCGTTCGAACGATTTTCTTAAAATTTGGCACAAAATTAGTTCGTAGTATGGGTGTGTGTGTCTCGAAGCGTTTTTTCGAAAATTCTATTTCGTTCTTTTTCGATTCTAATTCTTAGCTCCTTTTTCATACAAATTCAGAATGATATTTCATAGACATTTTCAAATCTTATGTCATTCGAAAGCTTAAAATTTTCTGCTGAAAATGATATCAATTAGAAGTTTCTACGAGCATTAGAAAAGCTGTAATAATTGTTTTTAGAATCCCGGAACTTTAAGGTTTACCTAGAGCAAAGCAAGCCAAGAGATTCTAAAATGATTAAGCTCGAGAATGAAATTTGAAAATAAAGATAAAATGAATTATTTTATCACAACCGGAAATGAACTTTTCATGTTGTTACCATGGCTGATTACGTTTTAATACTTTTTTTTTGTTTCGTTCTTTTTCCCTTAACAATCTTCAAAATGTATTTGTTTTTGTAGCAATCCAAACTCCTAGCCTCATTAAAACGAGTTATTTAACTGTTGGAAAAATCGTCTGTTTTTATTTACTCAGTTTTTAAGGAATTTAATCTTGGTAAATTATAAAAATATCGTATAAATTGCGATATTGCAACGTTCTTTCTAAAGTGTGTCATTTCGGAAAATTTATTATTTTGTTTTTGAAGTTAGGAAAGAAAACTTTCTTCTTCCTTTAAACTTTGTTAAGATTTCTGTTGGTTTCTGTGAGCAACAAGATTGTTCTTAATTTCTTTTTGGCTAATTTTTGTGCACCTCCCCTTGGAGTGACATTCGGGATTTCCTAAGGGGGTGTTTTACCTCTTTTATGGGGTAAATCAGTGTTAATTTCAATGCAGACAAAAGTGATATGAATTGCCACGACCACTTGTCGATATATCGCCAAGTGTTCGACGCCAATTTGGCGAAAAAAATTATTTTTTTTTGATTTGGGTACAATTTGGCGCTATTGGCGATATTTTGAGAAAAATCCACTGAATGATGAAAAATCGGCGATGTTTGGGATCATTGTAAAGCATTTTTTTGCATTGTTTCGTGGCAAACTAGGGATGTAAATGTTTGAATTGTTACCTTGCTCACTCCAAGCACTATTTTAGCACTTAAGGCATCTACTAAAAAATTAACATGAAAAAGGAAGTAGTGTGGGGTCCACACCAGATTTTTATATCATACTTTGAAGGAATTATACACTGCTCAAAACAATTAAAGGATATTGATATTTTGGGTTGATTTTGCACCTAAAGGCCATTTTGGTTGATTGATACATGATCGATTACACGTAGTACGCTATAAAAGATGAAAATTACATTAGTTTGGCGGAAAAAATGGTTTTAATTCAGCTTTTAGGTACAAAAAGAAAAAAAAAATGAAGCTTCTTAAAATTAGAAAAACAAATAAAAAAAAACGGGTTTCCTTTGAAGAAAACCACTTTTAGTAGAGGGTATGGTTTCCCCGGACAGCTAGTATCCGGGAAAGCAATGTTAAACACCTCTGAGGCATGGACTCAATGAGGGTCGCTCAATGAGACTCAATGAGCTCTTTCGATTGTATGGAAAGTTTCTGGACGTGATAGGCGCACAGCCACTTGCCTTCCTAGGATGTCCCAAACATGCTCTATTGGGTTCATATCCGGAGAACACGCTGTCCATTCCATACGTACAATTTCTTCTTCAAAAAGAAAATCATTCATCAAGTAATCACGATGTAGCTTCCAGTTGTCGTCCATTTAATTGAAGTCATCTCCAATTGCTGCAGCGTAACGGACGACGATAGGTCTGAGGATCTCATCTCTGCATCGATGACTAGTAAGAGTTCCATTCCGGAAGATATAGAGGTCGGTAGACCATCAATGGAAATGCTGGCGTAACCATCACATCTCCACCACCAAATCTGACATTTTTGAGCACAAATACTGGATTATTTCTTGTGCCACCTTCCCTCCAGATGAAAACCCGCCTATTATCAGGATGAAAGGAAAAACGGGACTCATCAGAGATCAGTAAATTGCACCACTCATTTCTTCCTCAACGAACGTGCTCCGTTGTCCACTCTCTACGGGCACGACGCCGACTTGCACTTAATCTGACACACACCATTGGTTGACTGTCATGCATGCCAATGGCATGGAGTCGATTTCGAACAGTTTGTGTCGAAACACGGGTGTCAGCAGCTGAGCAAAGTTGTCGTTGCAGTTGAGTTGCACTCATATTTCGGTGCCTCCGAGACGATAAAGCTAAATAATGGTATTTATTGGGCGTTTTAGCTGGTCTACGTCCTTGTCCTGATCTATGATCAGAACTTAGAATCTATAGAAAATGGTTCCAAACCCTTGAAACTACACTTTGAGATACTCCAATGGCTTCCGCTACCTCGGCTTGTGTTTGCCCTCCCTCTAGTCTGCCAACAACTCTAGAAGCTGCTGAATTGATCAAATGTCTTCGTTGGGACATGGCACACATCGGAACAATGCTCTTACAGAACGTCGATCAGTCTTTTCTGCCTTATCTTATAGTAAAGTGAGAGTGAAATTTCATTCGCTACAGCTAAAGAGTTGTTTTCGACGTCAAACTCAAAATTTGCATATTACGAAGTTTAGAAATGAGCAAAATTTACATTTGCAACTCTCTTCTTCCCTTTTATGTAAAAAAAAAAAATTAAAAATGTTTAAACCTATTTTTTATAGGAAACTAACAATATCCTTAATTGTTTTGAGCAGTGTAGTTGAAATATAACTAAAATAGAGTATTTTTCTGCTACATCAATTATTTTACAAATGAACTTTTAATTTTATACCACTGGCAAAGCCGTGTGGGTACCGCTAGTAAATAAATAAATCCGTAGCTATTTATTTCGGTTTAAAATCAAACACCTCGTATTTTAATTTTTATCCGTTTCTAGAAATTGAAAATGAATAAATACATTAAGCCGTATATTTTAGAAAATAAATAAATAAGTAATAAAATGTACTCTTAAATAAGCAAGTTTCACTAAAAAATGAATCATCTGTACAGAGCTTTCTTCATGTTGAAAAATAATGTGCTTCGAATTTCCGTTTATTTCTCGTTTCCAAAAATGAAATAAATAAATTAAAACTTTCGAATGAAAATAGAGCCAAATCATTTCAATTATCATTATATCACAGTAGAAGCAAAGCTGATATAAATTACTTATAGGGTGGTTTATTCAAATTTACAGTATTTTATGCATACTTTGGCTCAAGAAACGAAAAAAAAAAAAAGAAAAGGGAAAAACATCCTTGAGGGAAACGTGTAAGAGAAGTTGATTTTTTAAAGATAAAATACAGTTTAAAGTAAATTTTTAATAGAAAAAAGAACAGAAAGTGGGCAGAATCACCTTAGTTAGTAGCCAGTCGAAAACGAAGCAAAAAAAAAAAAAAAAAGTTTCAAACATTTTTTTTTTTATTTCTAATGGCAAGGCAGGTTACAATTATAAAAAACATCAATTGTGAAACAACCGAACAATTGACAAAATTAACATTTGACCGAAGTCATTGCCTCAGGCGTTCTCTAGCTCTCCAATACAGGGTAGTCTCGGAGTCGGAAGAACCGCGCAGTGCCCCGCATCGACGCAGATGAGCTCTATTTAAAGGTTCTCCAAGGTCACATAAAGAACAAAGAGGAGAGTCAACAATGCCAATTCTATGGAGATGATCATTTAGGCAGTCATGTCCTGTCACTAACCGGAACATCGCCACTGCCTCACGTCGAGGACGATCGGGAATGTTAGCGAGATCTTCGGCACTCCAGGTCTTCTGTTTAACACGATCTTGCATTAGGGTTTCGAATTTCATTTTCAATTTTTTTTTCCAAAAGAGCTTTTTTGAGTGAAAAGACAGCCCAGAAGCATTTGATTGCTGTACCATTGGGGTGCGTAGTAGACCTACCTCCTCGTGGTGCACCCTGGGCAACGTATTTATGCGGCTAACTGGTCTACAATTTTTGGCATGCGTTCATTTCGTCCAAAGTTCTTCGGTGATAGGAGAAGGAAGTTTAAAACAAGTTTTACAATTTATCTAATTTAAATTTTTTTATGAAGGAATTCAGAAATATCTGCTCTCTTGCTAACAAAATAAGTTCCTTAAAGTGTTTCCAGTTTATTTTAGAGTCAACGGAAAAGATCGTTTTCGCCGATAGAGTTGCCGGTGTTAATAGCAAGTGTTTGAACGAACATTATGATGTAGCTGTTAATAACATTTTATTAGAGAAAAATCGTATTTTATTGTCAGCGATTAAGGAAAACCTGTAAAACATACTAATTATTTAGTTTCATGGTTGAAAATAAAAGAAAGTAGGGGAGACCGGGGCAAGATGACGAGCCGGGCAAGATGACGAATTTCGTATTTGTTTCATTTCCCGCTAGGTAGCATCATCAACTGGTCATAAGAGATTCTTCTATCTATTCTTCGTTCAGCAATAGTATAAAGTCGCTGAAATTGCGATTTTCAAGACAGTTCTGAAGTTGTTCTGGTTTACCGCTACCGCGATCTAACTTTTATCCATGTGCAAATAAGGTCTGATGCAAATACAGGTAAGATTTATTGCTTCTTATTAGTATTAATGTGTACCTCAGTTTAAATACTACCTATTTATGTGAATAAGCACCAAATAAGCGCATTTTTTATGGAAATAAATACGAATCCTTCAAAAATGGCAGTCTGGGGCAAGATGACGAAACGAAACACGGGGCAGGATGACGAGCTCGTCATCTCGCCCCATGTTTCGGAATTTATGAAACTATGTTGCCCCTTCTATTAAGTTCTTTAAATGCTTATTTATAGTTATACTAATATATATACTAATGTATATAATAATATATTATACTATGTCCCTCATGCCCCCCCCCCCTCTTCCGAAGAGCAAACTAATTGTTTGTTAATGATACATATAATGACATTTCAGATATGGTTCGACATTACAAGAAGAAATCCTCAAGAGGAGAATGGAGCAAAGATTCTATGCTGCCCATGGTAATATAAGCTGCCCATGGTGCCCCTAATAAGCTGCCTATAATAGTCATTCCTACAGGATCCATAAGAGTTTCGAAGATTGTTTCAGCAGAGAGAGGAAGGAATGTAACAATAATTTGTTGCATAAGCGCCACTAGCTTTTACCTGCCACCTTTTCTGATTTTTGCCAGAAAACGAATACGTCCTGAACTTATCGAGAAAGCCCTCCAAGAACTGTAGGTCACTATAGTGATAATAGCTAGAGAAATGAGGATACTTTTTCTCTTTTTTGAAGCACTTTATCAACACGTAAAATCAAACAAAGTATCTCCTGTTCTGTTAATCATAAATCCCGCTTAACTTTGCAGGCTATATTATATTGCAGAGAAAAATTCATTATCACGGTTGGGTTGCCTCCCCATACATCACATCATCTCCAACCTCTTAATGTGACATTTTTCGGCCCATTGAAAAATTATTATAGTCAAGAATGTGACAACTATATGGTCACTCATCCAGGGCGGACCATCATAGATAAAAATGTTGGTGAACTTTTGAGCATAGATTACTTTAAAGCCGCTACCATTGCAAATGCAGTTCAAGGTTTTCAAGAATGTAGGATCGAGTCGCATAATTCTCTTGTATTCAGCGATCATGATTTCGCTGCTTCATAAACAACTGATCTTGATGCTGTTAAAGAGGGAACTGAAAATAATAGTGCCAACTCCCAAACCCTGTTAGTAAAAAAAACCACATATAAAACATCCAGTAGCTCCAGAATTGATGACAAATTCTGATTCCAGTGCAGAAAAGAAGCCTTTAAGTGTTTTTGATTTAAAGCCATTACCAAAAGCACTACCCCAGGTAGCACAAAAAACGTTTAAACGTTTTATAAACGTTTTTAATCCGTTGTCACAACGTTAATAACCATTTTACAACCTTTAAAAAACGAAGTGTGCTACTTGGGACAATATGGCAAAAAAAGAAAAAACAAAAAAATGAGTTCAAGTATCCTTACGAGCTCACCCGTCAAAGAACTGCTAGAAGAAAAAGCCAAGCAGAAAGAGAAAAAGGATTGTCTAAAAAAACAGAGGACAGAAGAACGTGAAGCAAAAAAAGGAGTAAGAAAACTCAAGCTTTGTTCCCTTAGCCCGAAGTCAGAAAAAATCAAGCCAAGCAACCCAGTGAGATGGTCAACTTCAAAGGATGGTGTAATAAGATGCCCTGATTGTAAAGAGGAATTGATCCTCCAACAGAAGAATGGATCCAGTGCTGTAAATGCCAAGAGTGGTGGCATGAGGACTGTTCCAATTATGAAAATGGCATTTTTATTTGCGACTATTGTTCGCTGCACTACTAGACCCTTGTATATATACGTTACTTTACAATGCTTAATTTAATGCTTTCTAAGATGTAGAAACACATTTATCATTTGTCAAACCATGTAACGTATTTAAAAGATAAAAATGTTACACCTTTTATAGAGTCGTCATCTTGCCCCAAGGCGAAAGTCATCTTGCCCCGGTACTGGGGCAAGATGACGAATTGTTAAAATTATGAAAACATAAGAAAATCATACCTTTTTTCTAATTTCCAAAAATAATTGGTAATATATTTTAGGCTACAAAGGACTACTCTAACGCCTCATATAAAAATAATTTTACCATCTTTAAAAATGAGTGAATAATAAGCAACGATTCTTAGCATCGTCATCTTGCCCCGGTATCCCCTAAATGTAAGAAAATCAGAAGTATTTTTTGAAAACAATCATGCGCTAAAAATAATCATTAGAAATGCTACACAATTCATAATTAATATAACTTTTGCATAACACTATTGTCGAGAGTCATTAGATAAATGATCTCCAGAAATTTGCACATGATCTGAACTTCGCACGAGTTTTATACAAATAAAAAAGATGATATATTTTTATTATCTTTATCTATTTGCTATTTGCTGTCTCAAATACAAAACATTTTCGCGACGAAAAGTCAGAACCATTTTATGATATGCAATTCTTAACAGTAAAATATGTAGTAAACTAAAAGCGACAATGTTTTTCAAAAGCAATGCTTGAGTCTAGTATTGCTTATTAGTGTGTACATTTTCTCTATGGTTTTAAGATTTTAATACGAATATTTCTATTGTTATTTACTAAATTCAAGCTCAATATGCTGAAGCAAGGCAAAATCAAATTTTCATATATTTAGCATTTCATAAAATTAGTTTTGCCTATGAAATTTGAGATTTAAAACTACTTAACATACAGTAATGTAAATTCCCTTTGATAAAAGTATATGTAGAGATTCCTTAATCTTTGACTTTTTCCTAAGTATTACGCTGGTATTGGGTTTCTCCAGAATGGGTAAAATTAAATTTCGTTTAAAGTAATAATGCTACAGGATGAAAAGTTATGGACATGCTTCGTTACGCAGAGGTAAATCAGCTTTGAATGTATTCATGCTCCAGATAACTGTTGTTTAAAGTTACTTCTTTCGTTTGCATCTACTTAAAAATGTATGTAGACCGAAATAATTTTTAAAATTTTTAAATTGCAACGTTTTAAGTGCAACATAAATAAAACTGTTAAAGAAACTACTAGTTACAGTATTTTGGAAAATCTACAGCATTTATAAAACTGTTAAATGTTAGTTATTCGCCAGATTTGTATTACTTAGAAAAAAAGTGGATGATACAAAATGTACCTAACAGTGCCATTTTGAATTTTTTTTTTTTTTGGTGTACCTAGTTTATTCGTACATTCCTATACATTATCACGAATATTCGTTGGCACTTTCATTTTACTGTCTTTTCCTCATTTTAGATGTGTCGTAACAGTTTGAGGTATAAAATAATTTTACATTAAGGCATTGCATTGAATTGATAATTTTTCACCATGATTATTTCATATTTTTGTCTTTGGAAATAGATTATTTTTCGGAAAAATAGCTTTTAATCACTTTATCTTTCTTGACATTTATCTCGTTCGAATTGATTTTTACGTTTCGAATAATATAGAGTGTACTATCTGAAGGATTCCTTTTTTTTTTAAGTTTATCGACGAAGCAAAAAACTTCTCTATTTTTAAAAGCCATTAATATGCAGTTGAACTTAGGATTTATATTCTAATTTTTTTCTGAAATAAATGTCATAAAATATCGATAAAGTATAATCAATCTTCTTCACCACGTCTTAAGTCTGTGTTCTTTTTTTTCTTCCTATTTTGCCCCTTAGAGTATTACTAAAAATTCAATTTTACTCATCGATTAGGGTATTTTTAACTTTGCAAGAGAAATGATTTCGTTGAAATCTTAGATCTTTATTTGCGATTATTTTCTCTTCTATTCCCGAGAATACTAGACGATTATTTAAGTTGACAGTACTTTGGGCATTACACTAACTAGCTAAGTTTTTAATGAAATGATACCTTGGAAAACACTCAATGTTTTTTACTCTCTGTTATTCAGAAATGAGATCTTGCAGGACGGCTTGAAAAAGGTTAATCCTTTTTCTCCAATGTACATTTTACAATTTAAATCAAGCTTGGAGTCAATTACGAGAAAATGTAATCGATTGCGATTATTATTAGGAGAATGAAAAATTGGAGATTACAACTGAAGGGCCAGGGGAAAACGATGAAAGTGACCAAAAAGCGATTTTGAGAAAAACGAAGAACAAAGTTTTATTTCTCGTAACTCCTTGTGTAGTTAATAGAGTTTTCATGCCCATTTCGGTCAATTCTAATCGTTTTCCCCCCTTGTTGTTCTATCAGATGATATTACTCCTTTATAACCCCTAGATAACGCTAATATCTCAAAATTGACGAAAAAGTGACTTTCATCTTTTTTCCTCCTGGCCCTTCAATTACGGTTACGATTGCCGTCCTCTGCCAAATCGCAATTACGATTGCAGCAACGATTAGATTATCAAACTTACGATATCCAAATTACGATTACATGATTACAAGTGTCTCATTTCCAAATTATGATTAGGATTACAATTACAAAAAATGCAATCGATTACGAGGATTACGATTACGTGATCGGCGATTGCAAAGTCTGATTTCTATAGCAATCCAAATATTGTTTTATTGAATCAATGCATAAATTATTACTGGGAACGATGCGTTCTGTTTCAATTTTTCCTCAAAGCAGCGAGATTTTTTAATAATTATAGTCATGTATTGTAGAGTAGAGGTGATTAGGTCCTCGGAGGACTGAGTTCTCGGAGTATCTCAGGATTTTTCTTTTTATGAATTCTAAGGCTCTGGTACTTCAAATTAGTTTCTACTTCGCTTAAATTTCATCTTTAGTGATATCGTGCTGTGTGAATTTAAGTGTAGACGTGGCTTAAGTAGACTAAGAACTACAGCCTATCGGATTTTGTGACAACACGCTGAAATTAGGTAATTGGAAAAAGCTATAATTTTCTTTTTTTTTCGTGCGTTTGTAATTAAAATTCGTACTTTAGTGATTTATATTTTAATTACACATTTTTTAAATAAGGCATGTAAGTTTCCTAAGTTTCCTTTTACAGAAGATTTACCGTTGTAATTCCACTAGCTGTCAATTGACGTGTTCGCTTTTTCTCTCCCACTCATAAATGGCACTCTTTCTTCAAGTACTACTAAAAGATAGGTTTTAGTTGGTTAGTTTTAATGATTTTTCTGTTTGAATTCACACTCACTCATGGTTGGATTTGTATCATTTATTACTATGTTTCAAAAGTATACTTAGATTTTGCCTCACAAAAAATGCACATATTCATTCAAACTTTCTAATTCAGATGTAGGAATAATAATAATTATTGACGCGTTTTTAATCTGAGCCCGCTTGAAGAGCATGATTTATTTCTAAATTGAAGACGAACTGGAGAATATTACGAAGTAGATAAAAAGAAAGTTAAATATGTGCGAACCCATCGCTTGTATTTAAGTCGAATAAAATAATATTGAGCAAGTTGCGCTTAACTAGTTGGTAGGCTAAATTAAACACGTTTTCTTCGCTTACAGAATCAGCAAAAATTGAATGATAGGCACAAATTGGTAAAAATGTTGTATGAATATGTTTCAAACAAGTACAAAAGAATGTGACCTTGGGAATTAAAATTAACAAAGATAGCAAATGTGAACAATTTTGTAATTTGATTTTATAACATTTTAATAATTAATTTTTGCACTATTTTTCATTGCATTGCACAGCAATTAGGTGCCCTAAAGCAAGATGCTTAGATGTAATTTTGAAAAAAAAATGAAATCACGACAATGCTTTCTGAAACTGATAATGCAATACATATGATGAACTTAACAACACATAATGACGGATAGTGTAGAAAAATAAACGCATATCATTTTGACAACGTATTGCCAAATTTTGTAAAAAACATTCATGTAAGAAGAAAAAAGTTTTTTTCGTATTTTATATTGATACACTCACATTTTAAATATTTTAAATGAAATACCGAATATAGCTTATCATTGAGCTGGTGATAGTAGTTTAAACATTAAATCATGTACTTATTTTCCTATTGAATTTCAATATTCGTTAAAATAATGGAGAGAAAGCAATTGCTCCAAATTGTATTCAGTTACCCTTGTAAAGTTTAATTCAGATCTTTGAATATTTTAACCACATAATGAAACAAGATGAATATTGATTAATCTTTAGGTAATTAAAAAGTTAATTAAGCTTTCAAAGGAAACATGCATGCGATGAATATTTAGCTAACAATATTTTGTTATAAACAAAATAAAAGCGTTGATAGGCAGCCTATGTTTATATATTTATTTAATGAATTTGCTTTTCAGAGAGCAGAAATAAATAACGGAAGCACATTGTTTCTATCATAAGTAATTAGTATTTTTGCTAATTTGTTTTAATTAAATTAATTTTGATGTAGTTCTAGATGTAAGAGGAATTAAATACTGTATCGAAAATTTTTGGTGTTCCTAAGCATAACACGTTAATTATGTTTCAAGCTAGATGTTTAATTTTGTATTAAAAACTAATTTTTCGTTTTTATGTCGTTTGCTTATGCTATTATATTTACCGAAGCTGTAAATTAGAGGCACAACTAAAGTCACACTATTAGATTTGCATTTTTTTAGTTTGAGATTACTGTATGTAAATCGAGTCTCGATAACTCTAAATTTTAACGGACCGGCTAACAGCTTCGAGCTATGGGAAGTTCGCGTTATAGGAAGTTCTTAGACTTCTCTAGAGTTCTGACATCACGAAAACTTCGAGATACAGGTATATTTGAGTTTTAAGGTTTCGAATTACTGGGACTGCACTGTAATTAATTTTATAAAACTAATAAAAATATCTTCACATTTTATTTTATCAAATTGTGCAGTGTACACTATTAAACAATATAAGTCGCTTCTGTTGAGCCTACTTTCCCATAAAAGTAGAAGAATAAATAAGCATTAAAAGTGGCTTCATGTATCGTAAAATGTAGCAAGTCAAAAATAAATAGAATACTTAAATTAATATTGAAAAAATAAAATTGGGAAAGTAGGGCTTTGAGATGGGGAAAACGCCTGTCGGTTTGTCTGTTCCTCGCTTATAACTTTTGAGTGAGCAATCCGATTCGAACAAACTTTTTTTTTTTGAAAGATTTAGGAGAGGGCTATTAAAAGTTATTTGAAAAAAGAAAAGAAAAAAAAAACCCCGTCACATTGCAAAATTTCTTTAACCGATGTTGTTCACATGTGTGTTGTTCTGTCATATAAAATAAAATTAAAAAATCGAAAACTTATATTTATACCCTTCTAGATCCGTTTGAAATGCCTATTGTTCTTTAAATATCTCAATAACAGGTATTAGATTTAAAAACAGTAGTCCTGAAGCATTTAACATTTCTCAAGACTGCATTAACATTAGTTTATTAAAGTTGGAAAATTAAGTAAATGGGGGAAATTCAAGCGATTAAATAGCTAAATCAAGATATAACTTTTGGTTCACTATTACATATCGATTCCTCAGATCATTGTCAGAAAAAAAAATCTTCCTTCCTTTTTAAGAGTTCTGCGGCTTTTTCTAAATCTGTTAGTGAGACAGACTTTATGCTCATGATTGGCAGTATTCGAAATATGCTATGTATGTGAAATTAATTAAGGATCTCGAAATTAGAGGACTCAGTGGTTACGAATGACTGAACGTGTAAGTCATCATTAGCATATACGGAGGATCTTCTACCGGCAGACATCAAGCACGTAACACTCCATTCGCGAGTCCAACGCTGTACCGATTAGGCAATTTTGGACTGCTCAAATGGTATAAATACTTTATGTACTTGCAGTAACTATCGAAACTAAAAAGTATAATTGCAAAACAGCTTGGTTAAACAGCGGGTAATTCCATTGTGACTAACATAACATTTAGAGTAAATTTTTAATCTTTCTTTCTGTGTGTGAGCCTTATTTTTGTCACAATACCAAAAACAAGGTGTTATTCTTCTCCGCATAGATGAGTTGTTTAAGTTAATATACAAAAAGAATAATATTAATTTCATTTTTGGCAGTTAGGGGATATTTTGATCAACGTGACTAACATAACAGATCTGTTTCAAATCTGTTATGTTAGTCACGTTGATCAAAATGTCCTCTAACTGCCAAAAATGAAATTAATATTATTCTTTTTGTATATTAACTTAAACAACTCATCTATGCGGAGAAGAATAACACCTTGTTTTTGGTATTGTGACAAAAATAAGGCTCACACACAGAAAGAAAGATTAAAAATTTACTAATGAAATTTGGGTAATGCAATTGTCTAGTTAACATGTTTAATTGATTAAATGCACAAGATCACTGGCTAATTTAAGCTCAAGAAAATGCTGTGCAAATGTGAAATTATGTTAATTTAATAGAGGGTGTAACCTCCAGAATTTTGAAGGCAAGCCTGCAAGCGTGTATGCATTACGTCATACATGTGCCGAATGTCACTTTGTGGTATGGAGTTCCATGCTTGTTGCACTTGCTGTGTCAATACTAGGACCGTCATTGCTGACTGTGGATGATGCTCGAGATGCCATCCCATGATATCCCATACGTTATCAATTGGAGACAGACCTGGTGAATTTGCAGGTCATGGTAACATGTCAGCACTCTGTAGAGCACATTGCGTTACAGCAGCGATGTGAGGGCGAGCGTTATCCGGTTGGAAAACGCCCCCTTGAATGCTACTCATGAAGGGCTGTACTACTGGTTAAATTAACAGACTGATGACAAATTTTCAGTCAGTGAGTTTGGGATAACCACAAGAATGCCCCTGCTGTCGTAGGAAATTGCTCCAGAGACCATAACTCCAGGTGTGAGTCCCGTGTGTCTAGGCCGTAGACCGCTTGGATGCAGGCGGTCCCCTGGCCTCCTTCTGACCAATATACAGCCACCACTGGCACTAATTCAGAATCTGTTTTCATCAAAAATTACAACAGATCTCCACTCCGACCTCCAGTGAGCTCTGTCGTGGCACCACTGCCGTCGGAAAAGGCAATGGTTTGCAGTCAATGGAATACCGGCTACAGGCTGCCTGGCGCGGAGCTGTCCTTGAAGTAAACAGTTTCTTACCGTTCCTTGGGTCACGACGGTATCAACTGCAGCTCGAATGTCAGCCGCAGATGCAGTACGATGCGCCACAGCCGTACGCAAGATTCGGCGATCTTCCTTCTCAGGCGTGCCACGTGGCAGCTCGGAACTCGATCTTCTTGAGGTAGTACCATCCCTTGCCCATAGCTTCCAATAATCATGCATGGTGGAAACATTCCCGCCCAAGTCTTTCTGCAATATCGCGAAATGAAAATCCACCTTTTCGTAGCCAAATTGTACGACCTCGTTCAAACTCGGTGAGCTGTTGATAATGGCTTCTTCGTCTTCTTAAAGGTATTCCTGGCTAACATGAACGCAATTCGTCAAATTTCACGGAAAAATAATACACACGAGCTTCACAACACGCTTTTAAAACAAGCCTTATTTGCATGTTCTGAGTGACGCCAGCTGCGCCACACTTATGCGCGGAACACGAAATTTCAATCGATGTCATCTTTCAGTTGTATAAACACGCCTACCAAATTTCGTTTATCTAACACAAGTCTTCTTGGTGTTGGGATTTTTTTTCCCGCCAGTGTATATATATATATATATATATATATATATATATATATATATATATATATATATATATATATATATATATATATATATATATATATACACTTAAGATTGATTAAAATATTTTAAAATTACTTGAAATAAGTTTTTGAATTTTCTCCATATTACTTGCAATTGAAATAATTACCTTACCTCAATAAATACTTAGTACTACCTCAACTAGTACTAGCTATAATTGCCTCCAATTCATAATAAACTATTAGACAATTGTACAGCAGCAACATTTTTCCTTACCTTATTTTCATACTTAACACCTGAAATCAATAACCAGTCATTTTAAAAATGGTGAACTTCAACAAATGAAATTTAATTATAGCTATTGTTGATAAACCTTTTTCAAAAATATTTAAATTGCTCTCTTAGTATGCATAACACCACCTAATTACAAATGAAAATTTGGTGTTTTGACAATCATGTATTCCTTCGTAGAAAGCTCATTTTATTAATTTTAAGTTTATCTTAATTGAGTAATGTAACATTGGATTTGTTATATAAAGAATCATTTTGTGATTAAGCTAAATATTAATTTGTTCACTAGTCTTCAAAAGTTAAAATGTTTCAAAACTATATTAAAAATATTTCTCTATAAGATTATTTAAGTTATGTATGTTAGTACTTTAGTTATTATTTAAGTTATGTATGTTATTTAATATTATCGTGCTATTTCTTTTTCGTTTTTGGGTATTTTATAATGTATGCTTCTGTTTAAAATCATAACGTTCAAAAAAAAAATAAAAATAATTTATTTTAAGCAAATTTAATATAACTTGAGAGAATATTAAAAAGTAAGTTATTTACTTTTCGGAGAATTAAAAAAAAAAAGTAATTGTTATTAGCTGAAGCATAGGCAAGTAATGGGTCATTCTATATAAGATCAACAAATTTTCAGAAATTTTTGTGCCACACCATTTTTGATTTTGATTTTATTTGGTAGGTAAGATGTACCGATATTATGTACTTCCAAACTGTTTTATTTTTTTCTCGAATACTTTTTATTTTCGAGATATAGCCATTTTTTTGCTCCACGGATGAGATAAATTTGGCATTTTTAATTCTTTTTCTAAATATATATATACAGATGGGGGACAAAATAATACGAACACCTGGGAAAAAGTGTGACTTATTTCACACTTGCAGCACAGCCGCGCCACCTGCAAACAGAAGTCTGCCACCTAGTGAGCGTAAAGAGGAAGCTATTAGTCTCTCAACATTAGTCACCTGTGTTGCATAAGTTTATCTAACTAGCTTTCTATAAGGTATAATGTTTGACCTGTCAGAATTCCAAAGAGGGATGATTGTTGGGGCGCGTTTAAGTGGAGTATCGGTGACAGAAACAGCAAACCTCTTGGGAAAGAAGGGGCAAGAAGTACTGTATCAGTCGTTTTGACAGCATACATGAAAGAAGGTAAGACGAAGTGTTCAAAGCAAAACAGTGGCCGAAAGTCAAACCTTGATGATATTTACCAGAAATAACATCAGTCATTAACAGTCATCTTCAGTACCTCGTTTCAACAAGAACTGTTCAAAGTGAACTTCATGCAGCAAACATTTATGGGACAGTGGCAATTCGCAAACCCTTGGTGACAGCAACCAATGTTTTCAATCGCCGTCACTGGTATAGAGGTCACAAAAGCCGGTCCCTACAGCAGTGGCAGCTGATAATATGGTCCGATGAATCATCCTTCACATTATTTCATACCACTGGAAGCGTTTATGTCTGGAGATCACCCAAAGAAGCGTTTGATCCTGAATGCCTCTTACCAACTGTAAAACATGGAGGTGTCTCCATTATTGTTTGGGGTGCGACTTCTTGGCGTGTTCTTGGGCCACTAGTACGTCTGAATGGGAGAATAAAATTTAATGACTATCTAAGCCTTCTAGTGGATCATGTTCATCCTTTTGTACAGATTGTATTCCCTGGAGAGCCACCGATTTTTCAAGACGACTACACCCCTATCCACACCGCTAGGTGCGTCCAAACATGATTCGAAGAGCATGACAATAAAGTTGAGCATCTCACCTGGTCCCCTCAGTCTCTGGATTTAAATATTGTAACGAGTCCGTAGCACCTTCAACTTTCTTCAAATGAGCATTCCAATCTTGAGGAAGTAACTATAAATTTATTTACAAGTATTTACACTATTTACAATATGAGCAGGAAACAATTGCTAAACATCCAGCAATTAGGTAGCAAAACAGTACACTGTACTCTCAACAGTAACTCAGCACCACGTGTCAAACGTGAACAGTAATTAAGCAATTACAAAAGCAAAACAACCATTCGCTCAAAGCGAATAAAAACGAGTCACCAGATCAAGTCTGAAAACAACTGACTGACTTGTGTTCAAGGCCAGCTATTTATACACGGAAAGAAATTACGACAATATTCGAGAAAAACCTGGAATATTTTGTTTCATTCATAACTTTGAACAATCCATTCACAAATTATAGCGATAAGAAAAAAAACCACGCGAAAATGTCTTCACGCTTATTAAAGTTAGGGCAAGTGTAAAAACTGCAAAGTGTTTCAGGGCCGGTATACAGATGATAAAAACAATATCTTCAGATACATTTGCAACATGTCGCCAGTTAAAACCAAAACTAATGAAAATAAAGCAAGGAAGGAAAAACAACAACTATTTACAAGATTTGTAACATTGCCCCCTTCCCAAGGACTGCACGTCCCGGGCAGTACAATCCCCAGAAAGGAAGCAAGGGAAAACTTACAGATACACACATTACATGATGACCAATCATAAACATGATAAACAATAACAATGAGAACATGAAAGAAACACTAACATTGATAAAGTCATATTACAGACAATTAAAGGCAAAAGTTATTTACAAAATTTACAAACAAATTACCATGGTAGCTTTAGATTTATTTTACGAACTATGGCCATAGTATGGGGCTAGCCGATCATAATGTACAACCCTAGGTTTTGAATGTGATGACTTCTGGATCCTCACTACGACGTCGTTCAGCCGGTGAAGGACTGTGTAGGGTCCATCCCAATGCGACTGCAATTTGGGTGACAGACTTTTACGTCGGATGGGATTCCATAGCCACACCTTGTCACCTTCTTGAAAGTCATGGCCAGTGGACCTTGTGTCGTATCGGGTCTTCATTTTCTCCGTCGCGATGTTGATTCGCTCCCGTGCGAAGTGATGAACGTCCTCCAACCGGGCCTGGAGATCCTGGACGTATTCCTCAGGCGATGAAGGCGCATCTGGAGAGAGACCGAAGACGAGATCACAAGGTAGCCGAAGCTCTCGGCCGAAGAGCATCTGTGATGGGGAATATCCGGTGGTCTCGTGGACAGCACTGCGGTAGGCCAGCAGAAACAGAGGAAGTTTCTTGTCCCAATCCTGTTGATTTTTGGAGACCATAAGCGAGAGATTATTAAGGATTGTCCTGTTGAATCTCTCCACCATGCCGTCCGATTGTGGGTGTAGTGGTGTCGTTCGAGTTTTCTCAATTTTGAGGATTTTACATAGGCCCTTAAACACAGCAGAGATGAAGTTTCTCCCCTGATCGGAGTGGATCTGCAAAGGTGTCCCATATCTCGAGATCCAATTCTGGACTAGAGTCTCTGCTACAGTGGTAGCTTCTTGATCCGGAATGGAATATGCTTCGGGCCATTTGGTGAAATAGTCAATGGAAACGAGGATGTATTTGTTCCCATCAGTAGTTTTCGGTAGAGGACCAAGAATGTCGATCCCGATTCGTTCGAAAGGAGCTCCTACGTTGTAAAGATGTAGCTTCCCGCGGCTTCTTCTCTTCGGTCCTTTACGGGCAGCACAGGCGTCACAAGAATGACACCACTTCTCCACGTCATCCTTCGCCTTGCTCCAGAAGAAGCGCTCTCGAACCTTGTGGAGGGTTTTCAGGATACCAAAGTGTCCTCCAGTCGGACTACTGTGCAATTCCTTTAGAACGTCTGGAATTCTTGATCTGGGAAGGAGTAACTGCCATTTGAATGCTTTACCATCGTCAGATTCCCATTTCCGATACAGGACGCCATTTCGCAACTGGAGAGATTTCCATAGAGCCCAGTATCTTTTCGTTGCAGGACTGTAGATAGAAATGTCTTGCCAACTAGGTCGCCGACTGTCTTTTTCCATTAACTCTATGATAGGCTTTAGGTCTGGGTCTTCAAGCTGATCTTTTCTAACTTGGTCGTCACTCCATGGATCAGGATCTGAAGATGATGAAGTAGCAGTAACTTGACAGGCAGTAGGGATTGTCGTCCCGTACTGTTTCTCAATTCGGGAGCAATAATGGCAGTTCTCGGAACAAGGTCTTCTTGATAATGCGTCAGCATTACCGTGTGACAAACCTTTTCGGTGCTTAATCTCGATGTCATATTCCTGGAGCCGCTGTATCCACCTGGCTACCTGGCCCTCTGGATTCTTGAAATTCAACAGCCAAGTTAAAGAGGCATGATCAGTCCGGAGCAGGAATTTACGGCCGTAGAGGTAATGATGGAAATGTTCTACAGCTTTAACTATGGCGAGCAATTCCTTTCTCGTGACACAATAATTTCGCTCCGACTTGGATAAGCATTTGCTCCAGTAAGCGATGACATGTTCGTTACCGTCTATTTCTTGAGATAAAACAGCTCCAACGCTCTCGTGGCTCGCATCAGTGTCAAGTATGAAGGATTTTTCAGGCTGAGGATAAGAGAGAATAGGCGTTGATGTTAAAGCCTCCTTCAGCTGTAGAAATGCATCCTCGCATTCTTTGGACCATTCAAATTTTTGTTTGCTCTCCGTCAGCTTATGCAAAGGTCGTGCAATGTTGGAAAAACCCTTCACAAACTTCCTGTAGTACGTGCAGAGCCCCAGGAAACTTCGCAGCTGATGGACATTTTCGGGGCGGCTCCAATTCTTGACTGCAGATACCTTATCTGGATCTGTTCGTACACCTTCGGAAGAGATAATGTGACCAAGGTAGTTCACCTCACGGCGGAACAAATTACATTTGGACGGGCTTAACTTCAGGTTGGCTTCCTTAAGCTTTTGCAGCACCTTCCTAAGATTAGCCAAATGTTCCTCAAAACTGCGTCCTATGATGATGATGATGTCGTCCAAGTAGACAAGACAGGATTCATAAGAGTCCTCGCAGCACTGATTCCATAAGACGCTCGAACGTGGCTGGTACATTGCAGAGGCCGAAGGGCATCACTTTAAACTGCCACAAGCCTTGTCCGGTTGTAAACGCCGTCTTCTCTCGGTCGTCGGGGTGTATCTCCACCTGCCAGTAGCCGCTCTTTAAATCCAGGGTCGAAAACCACTTGTGTCCAGAAAGGGTGTCCAGAGTGTCATCGATCCGTGGAAGAGGGTAACTGTCCTTCTTGGTGATGTCATTCAGGCGTCGGTAGTCAACACAAAATCTGGTGGAGCCGTCTTTCTTTCGGACCAAGACGATAGGGGATGCCCAAGGACTGGATGAGGGTTCGATGACGTCATTCTCCTGCATCTCTTTTACGAGGATCTCAACCTCTTCCTTCTTGGCGAACGGTAGTCGTCTTGGATGCTGCTTGATAGGGGGATGATCTCCAGTGTCGATCCTATGCTGCGCTAAACTCGTGCGACCAACATCTTCGGGTGTAGATGAAAACACCTGCTTGAAGTCGTCCACCAATTTTTCCGCAGCGTATCTTTGATCCTTCGATAATGCTGCACTCCCAATTAATTTCGAAGTCAAGGATTCGGAAGACACAGTCTCGGAGGAATCAATTCTTCTGATGATGCAGTTTACGGGAGTACAAGTTGCCAACACTTCTCCTTTCTTAATATTCCTCGGTCTTTCACTTACATTGGCGACTCTCACAGGAACTGCATTCCTTGAAAGGTCCACAAGCGTAGAGGCCACCAGTACTCCTTTTGGGCTATTACTCTGGTTAGGATATTCAATGAGGCCGAATTTAAAGCTGTTGTTTTCCTCGAGGGAGCCAGGTATTAGTACTTCTGATCTAGAGGGAATCGATAAATCTGTTTGGGCTATTATTTGATGAGCGGATTTTAAGTTATTTTCGGTGTTGAAAATTGCTATGTCTTCCCTCGTCGAGTGCAGCTCATTATTTTTAAGGTCGATAGAAAAATCAAATTTTCTCAAAAAGTCCAGTCCGAGAATGAAGGGATCTGTAATGTCAGCGACGAATGCCGTGTGATGGTAAGTGGCGCTTCCGAACATTATTTCTAAGTTCACTTTTCCTTCAATCTCAATTTTGTCACCTGTCACAGTTTGGAGAGTAACGCAGGGCGGCGTCCATAAGATCTTGAGTCCAAATTGACGAGCCACATCAGTCTTAATAATGGTAACGTTGGCTCCTGTGTCCACAATCATTTCGCAGGGAAACCCATTCACATAAGCGTAAATGAAGAGTCCGTTGCAGCCGCCACTTCTTGGGGAAATCTGTAAAACTTTGGGAGACGTCTTCTTTTCTTGGCGAGCTTCGCAATTCCTTCGTACGTGGCCCTCACCGCCACATTTCCAGCACTTCAGTGGTTGTCTACTATGGTCTTTGCGAGCAGTAATCTTCTTCAGGGTCCCCGAGATCTCGTTGATTTGTCGCTTAATTTCCGAGAGACAAGTTGAGTTCAAATCCGGGTCACTCACTTCTACGCCTCTGATTGTATGGCGATCCTTGCGGGATGTTTGCTGTGCAGCCTCGAACTTCATTGCGTAGACCAGACCGGATTTAAGATCCTTAATATCCGCCATCCGGAGAGCCATCTGAACTTCTGGATTTCGCACTCCATCTATGAAGTAGTTCAGGGCCAGGCTATCGCGAACACTCGAAGGACAGTCCGAGAAGGCGAGATGGGAAAGCCTCTCAACGTCTGCTGCAAAAACTTGCAAAGTCTCTCCAGCCTTCTGGAGTCGGGATTTCAGCTGGAGTTGGCTGAATTCTTTTTGGCATGCTTCGCCAAAGCGAAGCTCCAAGGCCGATGATAAGGCATCGAAGTCGCGGTGCTTGTCCTCTGGGAAGGTCTGTAGTATTTCAGCTGCATCCCCTCTCAGCGAGGCTGCAAGGTGACAGGCTTTCGTGGAAGAGTCCCAGGAGTTTGCTTCTGCAACGATGAGGAACTGCTTCTTGTAAACATTCCACGAGGTCTTCCCATCAAACGTGGCCAGTTTGATGGATGGACGAGAAGTTCCAGCTGCAGCTACACAGTCACTTGAGTTGTTGGAGGATGCTGATAACTTCGATTCAAGCTCTTTAATTTTCTTTTCCACATGGGTTTCTACTGTGGTGATTCGATTCTCAACGCTGTCTGAGTTGTTGCAGGATCCTGATAACTTTGATTCAAATTCTTTAATTTTCTTTTCCACATGGTTTTCTACTGTGGTGATTCGATCTTCTAGAGCCTCCACTTTATTTTCCATGTTGATAAATTTAGTTTCCACCAAACTTTTCATTGACGTTAGATCGCTCTTAATTTCTTCTTGACTTGAAGTTATGCTAGCGGTTAAATCATTCTTAATTTCTTCTTGACTTGAAGTTATGCTAGCGGTCAAATCACTCTTTAATTGTTCTTGATTAGTAGCCATAATCGCCATATCATTCTTAACAGCGTTGATAGCATCAAGGAGTTTGTTTAGTTGTTCCTCCATTGCTCGAGTAATCACCATAAAATTCTGAAGTCCAAAAGTCCTTAGGAAGAAAAGTCCAAGTTCACAGATAATTCCAAGAAAGTCCTTGAAGATGCCCCACGTTGGGCGCCAAAATTGTAACGAGTCCGTAGCACCTTCAACTTTCTTCAAATGAGCATTCCAATCTTGAGGAAGTAACTATAAATTTATTTACAAGTATTTACACTATTTACAATATGAGCAGGAAACAATTGCTAAACATCCAGCAATTAGGTAGCAAAACAGTACACTGTACTCTCAACAGTAACTCAGCACCACGTGTCAAACGTGAACAGTAATTAAGCAATTACAAAAGCAAAACAACCATTCGCTCAAAGCGAATAAAAACGAGTCACCAGATCAAGTCTGAAAACAACTGACTGACTTGTGTTCAAGGCCAGCTATTTATACACGGAAAGAAATTACGACAATATTCGAGAAAAACCTGGAATATTTTGTTTCATTCATAACTTTGAACAATCCATTCACAAATTATAGCGATAAGAAAAAAAACCACGCGAAAATGTCTTCACGCTTATTAAAGTTAGGGCAAGTGTAAAAACTGCAAAGTGTTTCAGGGCCGGTATACAGATGATAAAAACAATATCTTCAGATACATTTGCAACATGTCGCCAGATAAAACCAAAACTGATGAAAATAAAGCAAGGCAGGAAAAACAACAACTATTTACAAGATTTGTAACAATATTATTGAACATTTGTGGCAATATTTGGAGGTTAAACTTCGTTCCCGATTTCCACCACCATCAAAATTAGAGGCTGCTTTGCAAGAGAAATGACTTAATATTCCTTTAAACGTTGTCAATGACCTTTATGCATCTATACCATGTCGTATTAAATATATAATTCAGTCAAAGGGTGATCCAACTCCCTATTAATAAAGACTTTTTAGTATTTCACAGGTGTTCGTATTTTTTTGTCACCTATCTGTAGATTAGTGTAACTATCAACTTACTTAAAAGCTTTACAAGAAATAAATGCAACTCCGATTTAACTTACAGTTAAATCAAGAAGCATAATACGAATAAAAACTTTGTAGAACTTGTGTTTTGCGTCATGAATTGGTTTAGTTTTGCTGGAAGTCCTTAATGCGTTATGTTCGCACGACTTAACATTTTTGCATACGACAGAATAGTAGAATGTCGAAAAAGAAATATCAAGATGGAAGAAATTTTTTTTTTTTGAAGCCTCATATTTTTTTAAGTATTCGTGCCAATTTGTTCGAAATAGATACTTTTCTTCCAGGAGAATGAATGCATCTTGTTACGTAGGGGTTCAAGAAACTTTTCAATATTAAAAAAATTCAATTTTCCAGAAACTGTATTTTTCTTTTACATTTTCTGACAGCGGATTTGTAGAACATAATTTTATACTGCCGTATATTTTATTGCATTCCCTACACACATAAAAAAAGTTCTGAAATATTAAGGTTACCTAATGCATGTTTTTCCTCTAAGTGGTTATTACAGCTATGGGTATGGCTCATTATAGCTACTTTTAAATTTCTTTTTTTAATAATATTCGTAGGATTTAATGGAAAAAAAAGGTTAAGGAAAAAAGTAAAAGGAGTGCTTGAAGAGGCTAAAGTTTAGTTTTTACTTGTTTTAAGTTATGCATGCTATTAAAGGACATAATAGTTTATTTACTTTTGAATTCAAAGAAAAAATGTCGTCATAAGACTTTTAAAGCTGTGTTTATGAAACTAAAACTAATTCAATGATTTTGCTCGAACCTTATATTTAGACCATAACTATAAGGAACAAACCAAGCGCAATCTGTAGAGGGATTTTCTCTCTTTAGCCCATAAATTTAAAACAAATATTTCTTAATCAACACTTACTCAAGTATTTTCTAATTTTAATGAATATAAAAATTTAAAGAAAACCTCAGTTATAAAAATATTTTAAAAATATGTTTCGTTTAATATTACATTGTGTGTTCATTTCTAAAATTACTTTAGCAAAACTGACTTTAAAGGTGAATAGTATCCACTTTGATAATATACATTGGCAAATTTGTTAGTAAGCTGCTTTTATGGTTCCTATTATATTTTAGGTGTTACAATAGCTGAAAAGATTTAGTTATAATATGAAAACGTTGAAATTATCTATTATTTTATTATCTATAAGAAGCTGTTTTGGTACCAGAATTAGGGATATGCCAGATATTCGTATCTACGGATATCGGAGGGGAAGTAAAGATCAGCATCCGTATCCGTATCCGTTTTATGCTTAGCGGATCTTAAACGGATCTTTTAGAGTATTTCATTTTGTTACGTTATTGAAATTTTACATATAAGTATCTAAATAATGCTATAAAATTTCATTCAAATTTCTTTTTTATTTATTATAATCATTGTACACAGGCCCGTCATTTAGGGGGGGGACAGGGGGGGTCAATTGCCCTCCTCCCTGGCTTTGAAAAAGCAATGTACTTACTTATAAGTGGGCGTGGTTCTTAATGTTTTTCGATGAAATTGCATTGTGTTTGGACCCTTCCCCCCCCCCTGAAAAACTTGAAATGACGTCCCTGATTTGTACAATAGCAATTCAGCAATTAAAATAATAATTTTTATTGTTTTGGGGATTGTATTAATCTTCATTTTGTTTTTTCTAGGCATTCGCTTTAAAAAAGAGTAAGCACAGTTGAACCCGCTTTCTGGAATAGCCATTTTGTGAAGAAAAAATATTCTAATAAGCGGGATATTCCATTATCCGGGATCAAAATTATGCTTTGCAAAGGTTTGGTGAGTTGGAAGCTCATTATATTAAGCGGGATATTCTTTTAACCAATATTTTAATAAGCGGGCTCGACTGTACTTTGTTTACCGTTTGTGAAGATGTTCCCAGCTGAGGGGCGAGTCAGGCGCAATAGGTCAGTGCTGCATCCATGCGAAATAAAATGAAAAAATATGTCAAGTTTGTCTGTTTAGTAGATAAAGCAAACAATCTAAAACTGCCACGTCCACTGAACATGGACAAGCTAGAAATATTGTTGTGCATTTTATTTCGGTTTAATCCTCTCCTGACCTTCAACCTCTCCTGATCACATTCTCTTTTAGAATTTCTTTTGCTAACAAAGCAAATTTTTGATGATATTGTTACAGATGAGTTACAGATGGTTACTGATTGTTACACATGAATTTCTTTTAGAAAGTGTTGATTTACCTTTACAGGAATACCTTCCGTCCTAAATTGTATACGTAGATCGGTATTAAATTGTGCAAAAACGCTGATCCGTATCCGTATTCCCATCTGCTGATCAAGGCACGAATAACCCGTATCCACATCGGCGGATCTACATTTTTTATGATCCGGCACAATACTAATAGGAATATATTGTTAAATACTAAAATGAGAAACAAGGTTGATTGTGTGTGTGTGTGTGTAAGCTTTGTATTAAAGAAAACAAACTTGGGGGGAAAAAATCTAATGCTTTGAACGAGCCTCAAACAAGCTGAGGTATGTTATGAGTTTCTAAAAGGGCTCCTTGCATCTCAAAAATAGTATGTTTGATATTTTTGCAAAATGTATAGATGAGTTTTGAAACTTTAACTTCAAAACTTGTTTTTCGCACAAATGTAATGATTTTTAACAAATGAAATGATTGCCAACTGCATGGTTCGCTTTTAAAATATACTGGAATATTTTATATTAATTTGTGAGTATGTTCTTCAAGCAATCTAAAGCAGAATTCCCACTACTTCTTTTTGTGTCCTATTAGATAATTATTTTTAATAGGTTAGAGTGATTTGCGAATGCTCGCATACCCACACGTTAGAAATAGAACTAATTACATGTACTTTCCTACATACTACACAGTGTGTCCATAAAGGACTCCAGGGTTTTAAACATTCATATTTTATTAACTATTGGACATAGCAAAATGCAGTTAATTTCTCTGAAACGAGTGTTTTGAGTTTTGCTCATGACAAGTTTTGCTCATACCAATTGTGATGCCCAACGTAAACGTTTGGTGCCGTCTTATGCCCGATAGAGTCATAAGTCCCTTCCTTTTTGTTGAAAGAAGGGCCCCAGGCATGCTGGCCAAGACATGGGAAGAGGTGGAATGCCGTTACGATGTGTGCCGTGCCACTAACGGAGCTCATACTGAGCTTCATTAAACTGTTAAAAAAGCTTAAAAATATGACCAATCTAATCCTGTATAAAACAATTATATGAATTTTTTACTTCATTAAAATATTTTGCCTCAAATCCCCGGAGTTTTTTTATAGACATACTGTATAACTGTTTGTTAAAAACAGAACATGGTCCTTTCACACATAAATACATGTTTTTTCTGAGCTAAGAGATAAGGTATAGCATGAAAACCATGTCAAACATGTTTAAGAAAATTATAGTGCCGAACCAAAACAAAAAAATAGTAAATAAAAAAAATCTATAAAATTAAACTCATAATTAATAACACTTCTCACTTGCTGTGAACAAATACGAGAAAGAGTTTTTTATAATTTCACGTGAAACTACAACACGTCAAATTATTGCAACAGACAGTTTTAACGCTTTATTATAATTCGATAATATCACTAATACCGCCAAACCATCAAGATTTGTGGTATCTCATTTTTATTACCGAATTCGTTGCAAATTCGGAGAGAGAAAATAAAAACGGCTAAAAATTTGGTTATATATTGTCAAATTTGCACCAACTAAAGACATTATACTTCCATTTGTATTGAAATTAACATCGATTCCTCCCTCTAAAAAATAAACAGCTGTTGTGAATGATTTTTTTTTTTTTAACATTGGAACATTAAAGCAGAAATAAATTTTTACAGGAATTAATGTTTAATATATTTGATGGTAAAAGTTATAATGACAAACTTAGAGCATAGAATAATAAACGTTGCGTAATTTATATCCCTTTTCCATTCTTCTTGTTTGCTAAAGACATGACGCCCAGACTAGTAATGAAAAGGTTACTGATATTTGTTACAAGCTGTTATTATGTTTGTCAAAACTAATGGCATTATAAATTCCAATAAAAGAGAGAATGCAAAGATGGTTTCTGCTAAACTATTGAACATACAATTTATGGGTTTCAGTATCAGTGGTAAAGATTTATAGGTACCCGCATTTTATGGGAGCAGTTACCATGAATCTTTGTATTCCTCTATTCGAAAGATGGTGAAGACATTTGTCATTTGCGTGATCCAGAAATATTGAATCAATTGTCGAAGCTGAAATAAACAGTAATGATTTACGTGTCAGCAATACTAGTTAAGACGTTTTTTTCTGTTCCTTTTATGTCACATTCTTGTTTAAATTATTTTTTTCGAAAGTCTTTTCCTTATTTTTTCATAAATCAAGTATAATTGTAATCATAATTGCAACACAAAATACTACTGCAATGTTGACTTAACTTTAAATATCTTAGCAAGAATATGCAAGGCTATGAAGGTCTATTAAAGTGTTGGACTCTTTAATAGATAGTAGTAGGATTGCCTTACCTGGTGAAAATTGTTCGTGCTCTCTAATGTTGACTGGTTTACGTTAAATCTGTGTTACACTGCAAAAAATGAATTGTTGTTTTTACAGTATACTGGCAGCCGAGGTTCCAATTTAAAACTAAAATTCACAGTAATAAACTGTAAAACTTGCAGTTTTATAGTTTCTCACTGTAAAGTTAGAAATTTTACGGTACAATTTAGCTGTATAATACTGTAAAAACAACAGTATAATACTTGCAGGAGAGATTCCAGTGTAAAACTGCAAAATGCGCGGTAATAAACAGTAAAATTAGGGATTTTAGTTTATTACTGTAAAATTGGCAATTTTACACTTTTTTAGCAGTAATACACTGTTAAATTTAGCAGTATTACACTGTAAAAATAACATTCATTTTTTAGTGTAGTGCCGAAGTTTTCTAAGCTCCCACTCAATATATCTAGGGATGCAGAATCAGGGGTTTTTTCATTGCAAGTCCGGATGAAAAAACAGAGCTGCCTTCAGTGCCCTAGCCAACCAGATAAATCAAATATAGTTTTAGCAACAAACTGTAAAAATTGCTACATTTATAGTCATAAACTAAAATTTCTACTTTTACTGTACTAAACTATAAAATTGCTAATTTTACAATAATTTACTGCAAAATTGCTAATTTTACAGTTTATATCTGGTTATTTTACAGTTTTAAACTGGAACCTCTGCTGCCAGTATTATACTGCTGTTTTCACAGTATAATATAGCTAAATTTTACGGCAATAAACTGTATAATTGCTAGTTTCATAGTTTAGTACTATGCATTTTATAGTTTTAAATTGGAACTTCGACTGTCAGTATTATACTGAACAAAAAACGGCTCATTTTTTGCAGCGTGCGATGTTGATTCTTTATCCCTACGTCATATGGATGGCAATTAAGAAACATGATTCAGTATGAACCTGTCTTTCCTTATATTTTGGTTAATATAACACGAATGAAATGAAAAATGTGTATATATTTCTGTTATATATGTTTACAAAAAAAAAGCCCCCCCCCCAAATGTGTAATACATAAATTCGTCATCTGATGATCATAATAAAATTGTGTGCTAAATATAGTTCCGAGTAATATATCGCTTTGTCACAAAAGAGTAATAAATGTCCATTAATCTTGACCATTGAAAATCAATGTACTGCAAAAATCTGCTAAAAATGTGTCTCATATTTTAAGGAAAAAAATTAAACAAAAAAAATATTAAAAAAAATTAATTGAAAATAAATGACAAAAAGGAAATAAAAGGAAAAAAAAAGGCAGGAAAAAAATTGATTTACAGAACATTTGTGATAATGTTACGTAAATCTATCACATATCTTCAAAACAATAGCTATCAGAGAAAAATATATTGAATAAAAACAGTTAATCATGGATGCTATTCAAAAAACAAACTTTGATGCTTTTCAACAGTATATTTAATTACAGGTTAATAAATCGATGCATTTTTTTTACCATAATTAAGCTTCCCTTCAGCAGAAATAATGCTCATCCTTTTATTAACATGTAACATATCTAATGATTAGATATCAAGCGAAAAATGAAGCAAAACGATTAGGTACGTGTCAAAATAAGACAAATGATCTTTTTAAAACATTTGTCATATTTCTAACAAAAGCATGCATTTCTCCTGACATCTTATTCATTAATGAGGCATTTTTTACCTAAAGAAAGAAATATCTTTCTGAAAAGGTTACTGTCTTGAAAGCTGACGTTGTGAACATAGTACTCCAAAACTTATCGATTTCTATTAAATTTCAATATTCATCTTTGTAATTATGTTACAAAGTAATTATGGAATTTGTAAAGAAATAGCTTGAAGAGTCAAAAACACTTCGGAAATAATGGGCTTCCTTTGTTGGCACTACTTCAGATAATTAGGAAGTTCTTTTTTTTTCTAATTTTATGTCACTTGTCTTTGAGCCTAAATGCCAAAGCAGCTTCTAAGATTTTAGTTAGTGTGGTTCATTTGCAAATTAAACTTATATTTTAATTTATTCCGAACTTAACAGTATTAAAAGCCTATGTAAGCATGTCATTAGTTATTTTTTATAATATAGTTTTCTAAAGGTCAATATTTGCTTATTCGTAATTATTTCAATAAAAGACCTTTTGGTGTAAATTTTGTAAATATGAAATAAACCTGTATGTTCTCAATGCTATTGTGAGCTTATTCGTTCTACAGAAAAGTCTACGTAAATGAAAATTGGTGCAAAATCATTTGGCCTCCTAAAGATATACAAAACACATATTTTTTTTTCAAGGTTAAAGTCGTCTCAACATTTTTAAAGAGTAATATTTCATGTTTTAGTCTTAATCTACTTAATCTTTACTCCACATGAATCATTTTTTGTAATTGAAATGCTGATAATTTTATCAAGCATAGTTTACCAAGTTATAGTACTGTAGTGATATATGTCAAAAGTTGAAGAAGGGAATAACCTTCTCTGCGCGTTAAAAAGTTGTATCTTCATAGAAAAATGGATTGGTTTTCCAACTTTCCTTTAATTTCATCCTTAAGAGCTGTAAACAACAAATACACTAACAAAGAAAAAGCACGGACTCTTTTTTTATTTCAAAAAAAGTTTGAAACATAGTTTTACATAAATGAGTGACAAAACTATACACTCATATATTTTTGATTTCGTTTTAATCATAACTGAACACAGTTTAACCTTTTTTCTCTCAGAAATGATGACAAATTAAAAATATAGTTGTAAAGGCATTTTAACTCTTCAATTAAATTTTAAAATTAACATACTAAGAATATTAAAATGTAATATTTTGTCATTACGGGAAATCTGGACAAAATTATAAACTCAAAGGTAAAAAATCCTGGATTACAGTAAAAAAAAAATATTGTAAAAGTGAATTCATAACCTAAATATGAACTAATGTTGTCATTATCTATTCTAGATGATTTAGTTTTCAAAACTAATGAAAAACACAAAATACACTGCTGAACAAAATTCTAGATTCCTTTTTAAAAAATGTGTTTTAATTATAACTGATTTAATTTAATTTAGTTAAAACTAAGATGATTAACTGACAAAATAGTTCAAAATTCAGTATAAATGATAAGTTTAAGAAGGTAATTAATGCAATTAACCAAATGAAAACTTAGATATGTTATCATTCTTTGAATCATGGACAAAAGAATTACTGGATTAGTGTAAAATTTTGATCAAATGCGTGAGACAATAAAAGTTATAACATAAATCAAAGCTGTCATTATTAATTGGAAGTTGCTTTATTTTTCAAAATTAATGACAGGCATAAAAATATGAATCAAAAGCTAAAAGTCTGTTGTATTAAGTTAAATCTTCTGGTTCCTTTTTGTAAATGCGTTTCATGATTCGAAAATGATCCAAACATTGTTTTTTAAAAATTAGATCTATTGTTTTTTTTTCTTTTATGTTAATTTATGTTAATCAACAAGGTACGCAATCAAACATTTTATGCATTTTGTGTATTATGCATAGCAATTGTTTTTCTATACACCTGAAATCCTCTCCCCTCCTTGGGGTGTCCCCTATTTTGGAGTGTTTTAGGAAACCTTTGCTCTCAGTTGTGTGTACTACAAATTACGTAATGTATAACCAACAATAACCGAGAACATGCAGGATATTTTCTAGTGATAAATGAAAAAAGAACTGCAGGGGATGGAATAAAAAAAAAATAAATAAATAGTGCCATTTACGTAGTTATACTATTTTCCCCCCTTTTACCTCTATTTTAAAATGCAAAAACCTTACGTCTGTACACTTTCATCACCTTAAAATGTACGAACAAATATTTATCGTCATAAATAACTTTGAAATTAAGAACCACAAAACGCGATGTCCAACAATAAAAAATAAATTAATCATAATGCGCAAACAACATCAGAGCGAGATCAATTCCAAATTGCGGCAGAAAATGGATTAAACATTAGAAAATGACAAATTGTCAGTTTCAACGGCAGCGATCACTTTAGCATTTTAATGACGTGTTCCAAAATAAATTGACAAATACATACACACGCCAATTCCTGACAGCGCATTATTTCAAGTTCCAGGTTCGGAATCAATTTTCAGACACACGTGACGAATGCGGTCGGAATTTTAAATCTCTGGTAAAGAGAGAGTTATCATATCGTAATGGGATTTTTGAGCGAAGGAAATAAATCTTCGCTTTTGGGCTTCTAACGAGTTTCCGTGGAATTATTTTTATTGCAGTTTTGAGGCATCGCCAGTTTTCGGAAAAATAAATTCATCATGCAACTTTGTTTTCAAGAGGAGAGCTTTTTTTAAACTTTGCCACATAAATATACTTAAATTTGTTTCCTTTGTTTCACTATAGGATTTATTTTGCAACATCGTGTGGCAAGTAGGTGTACCACGCCTCACTGAGGGGGAAACAATTATAGTGTATAAATGCTGTTTTAATGAAAAAAGGAAAATAATGCCTAATACTTTCTTTATGTAACTGTAAATTCTGTGTTAAATTGATTAGTACTAACAAACAAAAAATGCATTACGCTTTACCAAAAACTGACATTGTCACTTCGAGGCTAATTAGTTTGACAGTGCGGACAATTTTTCGCACTTCACCGAGATGAAATGCCCCACTTAAAATAACATTAGAAAATTTATTATATTCGGAAGAAATAGTAGTAATTAGGTAAATTAACGCAAATCATTATATATATATATTATAACGTATATTAAAAGTAACTTTAAATTAAGAAAATGAGTTTTACATGATTTTGTCTCATTCTTACAGATTATAGTAATAATCGAAATAATTTGTTGGGAATACATAACAACAGTACCGGACGTTATTCGAGACACATTTTTGAACACACTCTACCTCCGTGAAAACTCCTATTAGGGCACTGTGTGGTTCGGTAGGCGCTGTAAAATTAAACACGGCGGTGGCTGTAACCCTGAACTATTCTATATGGCTGCTCTCGTGTCGGACGGTTGTGAAAAAGAGGGATAACCTTGATTTACAAGGAGTGTAAACTTGACAGCAAACAGTACAATTGTTTATTCGCAAATACGATAGTCCACGATAAATTTACATCACAAGAGAGGGGAAAGAGCATCTGAGACTAAAATGAAAATTGAACCCAAAACCGGCGGCTTACAAATTGAGTGTTTTTACCGCTAGGTTATGGATGCCCGATATAATAGGGGAATGTGGGGCAAAGTGAAATAGTTAAGATAAGGCAAATATTTCAAAATGAGCCAATATGAAATTTGTTCTAAAAATCATTGTACATAAATAAGGAATAATGTCTTTTGTGATACAACTATCGTTGAAATATTACTTTTCATTTTTTGCAGTTATTTTGCACCTTCTAAAAAAGGTGGAAAATTTTCACCTCAAAATGGGCCAATGGGGTCGCTATGGGGCAATGTGAAAAATACAATATTTTTGTAGTAAAACATTTTCTATTTGATGATTTACAGTAACTGTCACCAAATGAATGCGTAAATAAACAAATAAACGAATTATTGATGAAAAAATAAACGAATCGATAAATAAGCATATAAATGAATTAATTAATTTATGAGAAAAAGAAATGAATGAATAAAATAGAGATTGAATAGTAAAATAAATAAATAAATGGACAAATAAGTGAATTAAAATAAGTAAAATAATGCGAAAAAATTATTAAATGAAGGAATTCGTACGAGATTTATCAAATTAATGCATAAGCGAACGAAATGAACTATTTCACTTTGTCCCATCCACTTTACCCTGCGTGCAATCAACAAGTTACATTGAAGATTTAAAATCAAAACATGCCTAATATAAATTACATAAGGACTGCACCGGACATCCGTAGATATTAATTAATAGTTAAAATGATAATTACAAAAATTGTATTATTTTATAATAAAAAAATATTTTTGAAAAATCACGATTACAATAAACGTATCAAATTTCAAAAATTAAGTGTATAATTTTCTTCGTTGATCTTTGGAGCAAATTATTTTTGACAAGAATCAACTATATGTTAAGGAAGTTAGTTAAAATATTCCTAGTTAGATGGCGCTGGCAATTTAAGAAAATATTTTACCATTTCACTTTGCCCCGCTATTTAACTTTTCCCCACATTCCCCTACTGACAATCATGAGTGCCGTAATTTCTTAGTGAATGTAAAGAGTTTTTTTTAAATTTGTAATTTATTCTCATGTTTGTGCATCAAAAGCATTAGTTTTGTTACTTCTAGTTAAATTAAATGTAGAAGTTTAAGTTACAGCTTTAAAAAAAGTATTTTTTCTAGTATTAATTAAATGTTCTTCACGGTGCAATGCGTTAAACGCAGGAAAAAAAAGACACATAATTTCTAGCTTAAAATTTTCGTCGCTTTAACTGAAAGTCAAAAACTTAAAGTGTTTCAATTAGTACATTGTCTTCGCAATTAGCTTAAGAAAAACGTATTTTAGTATTAATAAAACTTGTACCAACATGTAGTTTTTTTCTTGTGGATATAAAATAAAATTCTAAGAGTTAATTTAGTTCTATAAAAGTAGTTAATTAGGGCTCTCAAGTAATTACGAAATTCTGATGCATTTTTGAAAAGGACGACAATCAAAACTTTTTCTAAAGAAGATTTAAATTGATTCGTTGTTGACACTTATAGAAAACATTGTCAAGCGATGGAAAAAACGAACATACATTATATTTTTACAGAAACCGTTGTTGGAATTATAAGACTAAAAAAAAAAAAAAATCTTGTAATTTCGTCTAGTGTAGCTTTACAAGAGTTAAATTTTACATTTGTGTTGCGAAATATTTCCCCATTTCTCTTTGGAGAACAAACATATTTTATTTGGGTATTCCGTATCAGTGTTTACATTTTGAGTTTTATTGGTCTGTTGTCAATAGGTTTAGCAATTTAGTTGCGTTTTTTCTTTTTAATTTATTTTTTGCAAAACTATTTGATAATGTGGGTGAGTAACTTAATGTATGAAACTGCAGAGATAAATAAGTGCATTGATGGAGACTATTTAAGCAAACAAAGAGAACGATCACGTTTATGTAATTGTCCTAAAACACAAAATATTTTCCATTAGCAAGAATTTTTTTTTTTGCAAAAGTATCTGCCATTTTTAGAAGATGGTTTGTTTTAGCGTAATTTTTGCAAGTCTTTGACAACACAGTGAACTTGCTCTTGATAGAAAGGCTTTAGTGATACAGATGCTACAGACATCAAGTTGTTGCAATACTGGTTTTGAAAAATACTAGAAGAAAAAGGCACTACATTGTACTATCCCTGGTCATACATTCGCTTTTTGAGCAAGAAAAAAAATCAGCACCATCTTATTGAATTCAATATAAAAAGTCTTATATGATGATGATTGAAATCGTAGTGTACGTAGTTGAAAAAATATTGCGATATTATACATTGCATCATGGCTGAATATTAGGGTGGGGCGAAAAATAAAAAGTTTTTCAGATCAACTTCTAACAGTTGCCAAAAGTTGTCTTTGGTGATAGTTAGCTTTTGTGCAAAATTTGAGAAAAATCAGTTAATATCTTCAGGGGGCGCTGCGATCGCAAAGTTTTACCATAGCTTTGTTATGGATTTTATGGTTAAAATATCAAAAAGAATGCTTTTAGCTAGTCTCTTGGCGTTTTTTTACTCAAAAGATGCTTTCATGCATTAAAAGCATATGAAATGACTCACAAACATTATTTTATATGATATATTTATTTTTTCAAAAAAATCACTTTTTTCACGTTTTTGTTTCTTTTTAAATGCTTGAAATATAAATATATCATATAAAATATTTTTTTTGTGAGTTATTTCATATGCTTTGAATGCATGAATATATCTTACTAGCTGACCCGGCCACGCGTTGCTGTGGCTAAGGTATGAGTTAAACTATAATGTTTCAATAGAAACGAAAAACTTTATTACCGTTATAGAGATCAACTTTATATAAATATGAATTTGAGGTCAAAATATGAAAACAATCGAACAAAAATTTCCTAAGTTTGCTAGAAACAAAAAATCAACAAAAAATGTAGCATTTTAGTACTTAGAAATATTATATTCAAGCTTGTAACAATTGAGTTAATTAAAAATTTGCTAATTGCTATTGTAACATTTTATTTTTTAATAATGTAGGTAGGGTAGATAATTAACCAATATTATTTGTTATTTTTTGAATTATAAGCATTTTTAATTTCAGTTTAACTCAACACTAATCGGTGCACAATATTCTTTGTTAATCTGTCTCTTGTAAACAAAAATAGATTGGACGGTTTTCCCACACGGGAGCAAGCGACCTATAGTTGCCCATGGGAAAAACATGGATTTTCTAAATCTAAACCGCAAATTGACATTGTTTGTCCTTGGGACTTATTAATGGACATGGCGAAAGCTAAACGAATGGGAAACTGTAGCCTTTTGAAGGGTATTGAAGATTCTGACGGTGTCATTGGGATACGTGGCAACAGAACTACTTCATCTTTAAACTTGCCAGTCAAAATGATTGCCTCAATAATGTTCCCGGTGATTTTTTTGATAACTAAACGCGTACCATTGCATAATCTCGGTGGATTTAAATTACGTAGAAGAACTATGGGTGAACCAATTTTTAACCGCAGATTATGTGGTGGCATTCCGGGTATGTTTAAAGAATTTTAGCCAAGAATACAGAAAAGCTGGTAGCTAAATAGATAATTTGCAATAAAAAATATATTGCGGTCCTAAATTGAGATAAAAACTATCCTATCATTTAAGTTGGACCAAACTGAAACTGCGTGCAAAATTTGGTTAAAATCGGTTCAGTAGCTGAGGAGTCCATTGGACACAAACACAGGGACACGTAATTTTTATATATTATAAGAAAGATTATTACTTGTTTACTGCGCTCCAGAAGCTGCCAGAACGTGTGCTTTATGTCGCTCAGCCATGGAGGTGTCAAAAAAGGCTTAGTAAAAAGGCTTAGCCAAGAACACAGAAAAGCTGGTAGCTAAATACATAATTTGCAATAAAAAATATATTGCGGTCCTAAATTGAGATAAAAACTATCCTATCATTTAAGTTGGACCAAACTGAAACTGCGTGTAAAATTTGGTTAAAATCGGTTCAGTAGCTGAGGAGTCCATTGGCCACAAACACAGGGACACGTAATTTTTATATATTAAGATATTACCTGTTTACTGCGCTCCAGAAGCTGCCAGAACGTGTGCTTTATGTCGCTCAGCCATGGAGGTGTCAAAAAAGGCTTAGTAAAAAGGCTTTACCAAGAACACAGAAAAACTGGTAGCTAAATACATAATTTGCTATAAATAATATATTGCGGTCCTAAATTGAGACAAAAACTATCCTATCGTTTAAGTTGGACCAAACTGAAACTGCGTGTAAAATTTGGTTAAAATCGGTTCAGTAGCTGAGGAGTCTATTGGCCACAAACACAGGGACACGTAATTTTTATATATTAAGATGAGTAAAAAAAAATGCAATGAGATTAGCTAACGGCATTGTTTTTCATATTTTAACCATAAAATCCCAATAAAAGCAATGATAAAACTTACCTATCGCAGCGCCCCCTGAAGATATTATCCGATTTTTCTCAAAATTTGCATAAAAGCTAACTATCACCAAAGACAACTTTTGGCAACTATTAGAAGTTGATCTGAAAAACTTTTTATTTTTCGCCCCACCCTACTGAATATATCAAAATAATTACATGTAAGTTAGATGAACTGAATAAAGAATGGTTTTAAAAAGATCTTTTGATTATTTTCCTCTTAAAGTAATTTTTGAGCGAATTACAATGATTTTTTTCACTGCTAGGGTGTGAAGAACCTATTAGGAATATAGAGTAAATCTTTTTAAGAATAAAATCAAATTGTTCAGTAATATGATTCTGATATAATAATAGCCAATAACCATGAAGAGTTAAATGTTAACTATTTAATTGTTAAAATGAAATTGGAAAAACTATCCTAATAATATTCGCAGTAGTTCGTATTTCTGCAAAGATACACAAAAACGTAAAGAAAGAAAAACGTGGCACAAACTGCTTTCAATGAAATGTATTTGAATACATATGAAAAAAACCTCTTTTTTTTAACGAAACAATTTTAATTTCTTTTTATCTTATTTATCATTTCCTTTTTCATTTTATCATTTGCAAGATGAAAAAATAAAAGAAACACTTTTTCTCAGTATCAGGAGTAAAAGCATAAAATTGTGAAATGTTTTATCTAATTATGAGGAAAAAAGAGATAATTTTATTCTCATTTTTACTATTCATGTTAGACCATCTAACACTAAAAGAGCGGTTCAAAATCAATTATGGAGTAATTTAAAACTTTTTATGACCTACTTAAAAAGGCTACTAATGTATTTTTAGCGAAAGAAAAAAGTACATACCTATCATAAAATATAATTTGAAGTAATAAAAGTTAAATTTCTTGTGTCACGTTTTTTGAAACGTGGCATTAAAACCTTTTGATTCATGTAACTCAAAAGGAAAGAGAAATGAAGACATTTTTTTTGAACTTTAAAGACAACTAAATACTCTTAAAACGAAGAATTTATTAAAACAGTAGATTCAATTTATGTTTTCTTTTATTATTTTCACTTCATTTGAATGACTTAAAAGACTATTCTGCTAATTTAAAGACAAAATTAAGAGTATAGTTAAAAAAAAAAAAGGAAAAAACTAGGAAAGGGAAAACCATTAACAGTTAGAAAATCCTCTGTGATTTTTTAAAGCTTAGAGAAGATATATTTCATTTAAATATTCAATTGAATACCTCTTTAGTAGTTATTATACATGTAACTTGAAATGAATTAATTATGTAGAGTACGTACGACAAGCCAAATTATTTTAATCTTGTGGTTTCTTAAATATAAACTTATTACGAAATTAATTCATCTAGATTAATACTTTATCTGTTAAAAAACAGTGGATTGACGTGTACCTGAATTTTTATATATTATTTAAGTTTTAAAATTATCCTTTAAGCTAAGCATTGTGATAGGTTAATGAAAAATGTTTTACTTTGCGTAGGTGAACTTTCTTTGTTGCATCGAAAAATTCTTACATTTTTTGCGGATTTTAAGAATTTCAATCAGTAGTTTTTACTACTTTGGTTTTTTACCAATAGATTTTTTTATCCAGCGCAGAAAATGCAATCTCTTTTCTCTGTTAGAAATTTTAAAAACTAATTAAGCAATATAATTTCATGGACCCTAATTTAGCTGTCCACAAGGTGTTCTTTTCTAATCTTTTCGTTTAGATGTTTATCATCTGTGCTTGCAACAGTAGCGTTGATGTAGCACATCAGTGAAAAGATAAAATCAGTTTTTCAGCATACATGCGATCTCGCAGAATATTAGCTACTGTCTGTTTGCGTTTTGTGCGCCTGGGAGCCACTGGCGCTTCCATCTGAAAAAGGGGAGTTAGGTTTTGGATGCGCACTACCTGACGCCTTCAGCTTTAAGCCTTGGTTTCCTAGGAGTGAAATCGTCGATCTCTGGTGAGGCGACGGTCGCCGCCTTCTGCACATGCGCCTGAGCCGCAGATTGACGTCACTTCACGCCACGCTCCAATCAAACTGGTTCTGATTCCAGCGTGCAGTCGAGCCCGGCGTCAGCGACGATTGTCGCGTTCTAGGAAACCAAGCCTTTAGTTCGCTTACTACTTCCTCGTTGCTTTTCCCCTTATTTCGAGGAAGGTTCAAAGAGACTTGGCGCGTGCGCAGATGAGGCGGAGGTCGCACGAAAAAGTTATAGACAGTACGCTATTTATTTTTATTTTGTTAATGAATGTTGACAAATCAAAAAAGGGATGCAAGACGTAATTTAGACTAAATGGGGGAGTTTCCTTCAGTCAAAAGTACTACTTTTTGTTACTGAAATTGATAGAATGATATAAAAAAATAACATGGGCCCGGAAAATACTTTAATTTTCCCAACAGTTTATTTTTATTATTTTTTTAAATACCCTACCTTGAAAACGGGGCGTGGTTTTTGTGACGTCAGTGGTGCACCTAACAGCTCTCATTCCAATAATAACACCATTTTGCTTGACTTGAGTTGTCCAATCGCAGGAATCGGTGACGTCACGACCTTCGTCATCTCACTACAACCAATTAGATTTCGCACTTACGTGCACCACTGACGTCATGCGCAGATGTTTTTTTTTCGGAATAGCATCTGCGCACCGGTTAAAATAATTCATAAAAAATATATAACTGTGTCAAAAAATAAAAAAAAATGGTCAATTCCTATGTTTTGAAGCATGCTCTTTCATAAAAAATTTTCGGAAACTCCCCCGTTCTGACTATTTACGTATTAAAAAGGATCTGATGATTGCACTCCTGCATTTTTTTTTTTTTTTGCTAGGGATTTGGCAAGAAGTTAGTATAGAACTTTTCTTTGAGATTTAAATTAGAGGCAGTCAAACCAATAAAACGAAATATAATGGTTGTTCTCTAAGAATTATTATCATGAGAAATAAATCGTGAATATTATAAAAGAAAGCACACATTTGCTGGTTTGATCCAAGTGTAAAATATTGCAGTGCATTAAAATTTAGATTATGAGTTCATTACTTATGAATATTTAAAATATATTTAATTGTTCATTTGGAAATATTAATGGAAATCTTGTTCCTAACGCATCCATGACTTACCTTTATAACAATTTTACAGGAACGTCATTTCGGGGTTAAGGGGGGGGGGTCAATTGCATGTAAGTAGATGCATGTATTTACATGTAAGTAGGCGAGGTTTTTGCCATCTTTTGGCAACTTTACATTGTGTGTACACCCTTTGCTTCCCTCCCTGTGGAAAAATTCGAAATGACGGTACTGCAACTTTAGGAACTTTTGCAGTCTCAACGAATTATGACTTTTGATGAACACAAAATTAATACTATTTCTGAAATATGATTAGATTATTTGTCAGAAAACGCGTTAACTTTCTTGTAGGAAGTTAGCATAAAGTCGAATTTTGTACTCAGACTTTGACTAAATTTTTCAATCTGATTGCCTTGCGGGCAGAGTAATTTTCCCGACACGACAGTTTATGAATACGTATATGATCGCATGGAGGACCCAATACGCCCATTCTGACCATCTCTAATTTTATTTTAATGATTGTTTTCAGAACTTCTGTATATATATAAATGTATGTATATCTGCATATTTGAATGCATGCACCTCTTATGCCTCAAAAACGGTAGGTATGCTGTAAAAGGTAGAGTTTGTATATTGTTAAGTTGCAATGATACTTTTTTTGTATATTGTTGCAATTGAATGTTTTAAAAATTGTTGTTTTCATGTTTTTGTGACAAATCATGTTGATTTGTAGGAGTAATGTGGTAGTACTTTGATGTAGAAGTCATGTGGTCAATTGGCGAGATATTTCTTTTTTTCCCCGCCAAATGCTCACTCGCATTTCCCTCCAATTTCAGTTTGACGATGCATCGACAGGTTGTTCTCGGATTTTTGTTTGCATTCTTTATGCATAGTCAGGTTGGCTACTTTTACCAAGATTCACATCGATGTCAAAACATAGTTAAAATGTCTACAGTGAACTCTCACTTATGCGCCTGCCCTAGGGTTCAACAGAAAAAGGCGCATAAGTGAGAGAGACGTATAAGTGAACAAGCCTATTTAAAGGACTAAAACTCAACATAGGTTCTAATGAGAGAGTGAATAAGAATGTTTCTATAGAAAAGGGCATATTACTACAGTTTGGCAATTACTGTAACGTAACTATAATGATTAAGAGAAAACAAAAGTTGTAGCATACCTAATTACAAACTGTTCCCTTTAAAACGATGCATAATAGATAATTGTCCCTCTCCGAACTCTAGTTCATGCGGAAAAAATGCCTTCCGTGAGCAATAAAGGCGAAAGATTAAAGAGGAAAGTAAAGAAAAATGCTTATTTTTTAAAGAAAATAAATAAATTTTCATACATTTTAGGGAAAATTCGGCGCATAAGTGAAATATTTATCTTTAGAGCGACGCATAAACAAACGATACTATCATTATTTTGCTATGGAATGTGCTGGGACCATTTAAAATCGTCGTCTAAGTGAAAAAGGCGAATAAATGAGGCGGCGTATAAGTGAGAGTTCACTGTATTACGAATTACGGTAAGACTATTTTCTACATTGGTTCCTAATCACCTACAGGTGTTAAGTAATTATAATGTTTTTCTACTTATGCCAAGGTAGTTTGTAAGTCTGATCTTTTTGCACATTCAATTTTCGAAAGCCAAAAACACCAAAAAAATGTTCAAGGAACTTGTGTAGCGTTCCCAAAATTTTTTTATGTTTAAATTTGAGTTGATAGAATACATATTACAGGAGTGTAACAAAACAGGTCAATTTTAAAGTACGGTTTAAAAGTAAATTTAATGTGATATTTGAAAAAAAAATGCAGAAACAATTGAAGGGCTTCTTAGATGAAGAGGTTTGGAGAGAGACCCTTATTTAGAATTATTTAGGTTCAAAGTTTTATTGTTGCAGCCTTTTTATTTTCCAGTTTAGTCATAGGGTGACAATATGAAATTAATCTAATGACTTCTATGTTTCTAACTGTCACGTTTTATTTACTGAACTCTGTTCAGATTGTATTTTAAAAATAATCCTAAATATATAGAGTGAAAAAACTAAAAAATACGCTTTTGGAGTAAATCAAACTAGAAAGATTTTTCAAAACTTTTAAATACCCGCTTAGTTTACATGAACTTATAACGCATCCATAAGCCTTTAGTAATAATAATAAAATTACATATATTACTTCGATATTTGCAAAGAATGTGAGTTTTATTTTTTAATCAGGGCTACATGCAAACAACTGAAACACTAAAATACATCAGCATGTAATATATTTTAGCCTTTAGCATTAGCAGTAGTATTACTTTTATATTTGTGAAGAACGTGAATTTTATCTTTTATTCAGAGTTCCATACATGCATACAAACCCACTAATGAAACTAATAAAAGCGTAAAATTGTAACATATCACTTTCATCCACCAAACTCCTTCCACTCAATCAATAAACTAAAAACTAAAGTTTGAACTTAATTTCATCCAAGGTTTTGTGAGTAAAACTACATGCTTTTTGAGAATAAAAAGACTTCAAATGATAATCAACATAATAATTGCATTTTTATACTAAAATTTCATTACACATTTTCTATGTATTGCTGTAATTTGATACAGTACAAGATGGAGTTTGATTGAAGCACAAAATGGTGAAATATTGCAGAAATTAGGTAGTTTTTTTTATCGCTGCAAACACCATGCTCTTCTATTATTGCTATAATATACTGCGAGTTGAATGATCAACTCGCGGATTTAACCAAAGTCGTTAAATGCATTTTTGGAGCAACATTTGAGTGCAATTTTTATATAAAAGATATTGCATGTAGGAGTTTTTTGGAAGATTTACTTACATTGGAGAATAAAAAAAGGTAATTGAAAAAAAAAGGTATTTCAGTGATAATTCTTTTTGTGCGTAGCTCAAATATTCAAACACAAAGGTTTATGAAAAAATGGCTAAAACATTGTTTAATAAAATTGAAAAAATAAAATAAAAAACTGAAGTAGAAAAAAAAGTACCTAAAATGTGTGCCATGTTTTGCATAATACCTCAATACGATTTAAATGCAAAAGTCATGAAAATAATATTTTGTGAAGCGCAAATTACATTTGTTGAAAATGAGCCATTTGTTTATGAAATTGAAATTTTCATAAAAGTTCTGTAAGGCCTTATTTTCTTCTGCAACAGTAATTTACAATCTTAATTATATTGATGCAGAAAATGGAATAAATCTTAAGCAGAAAATGATAATGTGCTAAAAATGAAAGTTTTAAAAGTGCGTTTAAGTGTTGGGACTAATTACTAGAGAGGACTTAATTACTTACTTGCATGAAACTAAATTTACTCTTAGATTTTTAATTGAACCAAACAAAAGGAAAAGTCATTATGCATTAATGGCCGCATTGCTTGTAATAGATGTCTTTGGAAATAATTAGGGGGACAACTTGGTACTAATGAAACTTTCCTCAGAATTTAAATGATGATGCAGAGAAGTTAAACCTAATAGTTCATGCAAATAGTTTGAAATATAAAAGCAGCAAAAAGTACTTTTTGTTTTCAAAAGCAGCGCCTTTACTTGGTTCAGTTACAATATTTTTCTTGTAAAAGAGCAACATTTTGTTATCATGTGATTTTTTATGCATTTAATTCATTTTTGTACACTATAAATGTCTCCTGTATGCAGCATTCTTATAATCACAGTATAATTAGGTACAAGAAAAGTAAAGCACAACTCATATGGATGTTTTCCTTTGTGATAGAACTACAACAAAAAAATGTCGCCAAATGATAGATGAAAGGAAACTAATTGGTGTAGGAATTTATCTAAACTAACCCAAAATTTTTAGGCTTTTTTGACAATTCGACGGATGAAGAGAAAGAAGAAAAAATCTACTTTATATTCGACAACAGTGCTTGGGAAATTTACTTTATTAACCACTTCCCCTTTTTTGGAAAAATTGCAAAAAAAAAAAAAAAAAAAAAAAAAAAAAAAAAAAAAAAAAAAAAAAAAAACATTTTTTTTTATAAATTTAATTTTGAAATACAAGAAAATGAAGCAATACATATAAAATATGCAGGTTGAATTTTTAATTATTCATAGGAGTAAAATCAATTAGTTTCACCCGAGTTTTCTCGGGAGAATAATTACCTGCAACTCATACGAGCCTGAGATAACTCGGGATAATCAGGCAAGCGGTTAATATATTTTTCCTTAAAACAGAATATTGACGATTCAAAATAATTAGGAAAAATCAGATCCAGGCTAACCCAATAGAAAATAAACATACCATACTTGAATATATTCATCAAATCTAGTGGTCAAAATAACCCAAACACCAAAAATGAGGTAGCATACTGTCTGTTTGCGTTTTGTGCGCCTGGCAGCCACGGACGCTTCCATCTGAAAAAGGGGAGTTAGATTTTGGATGCACAGTACCAGATGCCTTCAGCTTTTGTTCGCTTACTACTTCCTCGTTGCTTTTCCTCCCTATTTCGAGAAAGTCCGAAGAGACTTGGCGCGTGCGCAGATGCGGCGGAGGTCGTACGAAAAATTTTTAGATAGCACTTGTCCGTCCGTAAAAACCTAGCCTAGTACTTGCGAAAAAAGAGGCTGGTGAACTGTGAGTGGGACTCTTCCGAAGTTTTCAATTTAAAACTTGCATTTTTACTATCCTTTTAACGTATTCAACTAAACTATGTATTTGAAATTGGCATCGTTCTACGTTGTTTGATACGGCTCAAAATGCGTTTTATTATTCTTCCTCTTATTGTATCCTCTTACTTATCACCCCTATTTTAGTAAGATTAGAGAAGACCTGACTCATGCGTAAATAAGCGGAAGGCTTTACCTAAGAAAATCAGATAGTAAGTACTTTACATGAGTAAAACGATAAACATTTCATAAGAAAGTGCTTGTGTGTAGCTGATTGAATGTTTGAGCATAGGTAGAACTCACAATGCACCTACCTGTAAAGGATAATTCTTTTTTTAATGCCTTTTTTGTTTATTTTTGGATTGGGAAAGAATTATGTACGAAAAGTGAAGGAAATTTATATTTTTAACTAATTACTAAAAGTCACGGACGGAATGGAGAAGCAAAAATTCTTGCCCACATAAATGTCTCAAAATAAACAATAATAAAAACAAATGCAAAAACATATTTCTGAGTTTTCCCCGGAGTTGTTTGAATCAGATAAGTTTCTCAAAAGTAGTTTGTGCGTAATTGGAGGGGGGGGGGTAGCTGGCCCAAAGGTACTGGCTTTCGCATTTTATATACGCCTGATTTCGTATGTTGTTTTGTTTCCATTTAATATATTAAAAACAATGAAAAGTTTACGAAACATATACTAAATCGGTGAGTGCAAAAGCAACGTCAGTCAAGAACTTCAAAATGTTCAGGAGAGAGAAAAAACGTCTTAATTCTAGTATTGTTTCCACAGTCAACATTCAAATAACAGGTCCCGTATCTTTCAAATTAGTAACCGGACTGACGTGATTTTTGATATCAACATGCATCTTGCGTCCCACAGCTCGTTTCCATAAAAAACGAATTTTCGAATTTTTGTGACTGATGTTGTTTTTGCTCTCACCGATTCACATAATAAAGACTCATATATCACTCTGTATATATTAAAAAAAAAAACCGAAATGAATGCTGACTAAAGTAGAAGTTTTGTTCAAATTGAACAAAGTTGCTCGTAAATACGAGTAAATCCTCTGAATGAAACACCCGTGCAATATTATTGATTAGACATGTATTTTTAGCTATACATGTATAACCTTTTAAATGCATTCCTTCAGAAGCATATTTTACCTACGCAGGGCACTCAATTTTTGAGTTGAAAGGTTAATTTGAGAAAATCTCTTTATAGCCTAGACTTTTGGGATTTGGTTATCGATTTTCGCTAAACGGCCGCTCAGGGAGCTTAATTTTCTTATCTTCTTAAAGCAGGTTGTACCGTGAACCTCAGACAACAACACTCGCAATATTCAAACGACGTTGCTAATCATTGGGTTAATGGATTATGTTAATCGATCGTTCGTTTCATTTAATGGATCATGTTTAGAATCTTACAGGATTAAAAAAAAAAAAAAAACCGCCAATCACTGAAACTACATACGTACCGCAGTCCTGCCTTTTATTTTTTCTGGATTTCTTTTAATGATGTTAAATAAAAACAATCAGAAAGCTACCAATGTCATTAATTAATGTCTATGTTTGAACGGAAAATTTTGCAGTAAAATTATCGCTCTGAACTTCTAAAAATCTGATAATAATCATGAAATATTAGCAATGTATGTACTTTGGATCGAATTAGGATAGTTATTAATATTTTTTATACATAGCCGTTACTGCAATAAGAGTGTTATGTGATATCACTTTTCCAAATTAATGTGCAAAATGTCTCGTTCAGAACTGAATAAGCTCACTTTTCCGCGTACTTACACTGAAGTGACAAAAGTCATGGGATAGCAGTATGCAAATTTTCAGATGGCAGTAGCATCGCATAGAACAGGTATAAATGCGCAGTGCTTTTACAGAGCTTTCATTTCTGTTCAAGTTATTCATGTGAAGAGGTTTTAACGTGATGATGACCGCACGACGTGAATTAACAGACTTTGAACGCGGAATGTTAGTTGGAGCTAGACGCATGGGTCATGCCATTTCGGAAATCGTTAGAGAATTCAACATTCCCAGATCCACTGTGTCAAGAGTGTGCCGAGAGTATGAAATTTCAGGCATAACATCCCACCATGGACAGCGCAGTGGTCGACCGCCTGCACTTAAAGATCGAGACCGGCGACGTCTGCAAAGAGTCGTAAATTCTAACAGACAAGCAACACTGCGTCAAATCACCGTAGAAATCAATGTGGGACGTACAATGGACGTGTCTGCTAGAACTGTGCGGTGAAATTTGGATTTCTTGGGCTATTCCAGCAGAAGACCGACTCGAGTGCCTTTACTGACAGAACGACATCGCTTGCAGCGACTCTCGTGGGCACGTGAGCATATCGGTTGGTCCCTAGATGAATGGAAAACCGTGGCCTGGTCCGATGAGTCACGATTTCAGCTGGTAAGAGCCGATGGTAGGGTTCGAGTGTGGCGCAGACCCCACGAAGCCATGGACCCAAACTGTCAGCAAGGCACTGTTCAAGCTGGTGGTGGCTCCGTAATGGTGTGGGCTGTTTTTTCATGGCATGGACTTGGTCCTCTAGTGCGACTGGACCGAACATTGACTGGAAATGCTTATGTGCAGCTACTTGGAGATCACTTGCAGCCATTCATGGACTTCATGTACCCAAACAACGATGGGATTTTTATGGATGACAATGCGCCATGTCACCGGGCCACAACTGTTCGCAATTGGTTTGAAGAAAATTCTGGACAATTCCAACGAATGATTTGGCCACCTAGATCGTCCGACATGAATCCCATTGAGCATTTATGGGACACCATCGAGAGGTCTGTTCGTGCCCAAAATCCTGCCCCATCAACGCTTTCACAATTATGGACGTCTATCGAGACAGCATGGCTCAATATTCCTGCAGAAGACTTCCAACGACTTGTTGAGTCCATGCCACGTCGAGTTGTTGCACTTCGCCGGGCAAAAGGAGGGCCGACACGATATTAAGAGGTATCCCATGACTTTTGTCACTTCAGTGTATATCAGTTTGTACTTAGTATTTGATACCCAAGGTTTCGGGGGCAAAATCGTGTAATGGGTCACAGTACCTTTATTGCAATTTTCTTAAATTTTTATTAAAAATGTAATTCTTTGAAACCTTTGTTTTAACTCGTATTTAACGATCAAAAACTTATTTTCAAACATTAAAACTTTTGCCCATTTTTTTTTAATTTTAAAAATTTAAAAAAAAATCATTTTTTTTTAAACCCTAAGGCTTTTTTTGTTTTTAGACTTATTTCAAAATTTCTTTTAGATAAATTATCACAAGAATCACCCCTAAAAATATGTGCATTCATTTTTGTATACATTGATTTAAAAATATTTTGTGAACTTTTATGTAGAAAATCGTAAACAATTCTTAGAAAAAATTGTTTTTAGAAGTTTAAAAAGCTCTAAAAAGGGTAATAATTTATTAAATGCTTATTCAATGCACAATTTTGTTACATATATTATCTTGAGTACAAAAATATTGCTTCAAAGCTGTATTTTTTAATAGAAAAAATCCTTATTTCATATGTACATTTGCACTAAAAAGAATGAAATAAAAATATTTTTGAAAAAAAAAAATTGAACCGACTTCGGAACTTCACTCGGCAAGTGCTCTAAAAATGAAAAAATAATTTTATTCTTTGAACACCATCGACACTACATTTAAACATAAGTTTTGAAGTCGGTGCAAAAATTATAGGTAAAATGATGTTTAACTACATTTTGCCTACATTTTCCAGAGAAACCATTGAAAATAAAGAGTTGAATATTTGTACCATTACATAAATGTGTGGTTGTCAATGTAGTGTATGCGAATGCAATTAAAGAACCTGGATTCATTGCAATTTATATATATAGTTAAATTATAGTTTCGTGTGATTCTATATAGTGTTTTTGCGCCGACTTCAAAACTTATGTTTAAATGTAGTGTCGATGGTGTTCAAAGAATAAAATTATTTTTTACTTTTTAGAGCACTTGCCGAGTGAAGTTCCGAAGTCGGTTCAATTTTTTTTTTTTTCAAAAATATTTTTTTACATGAAAAGAAGTTATGACCAATTATAAGAAAAAAAAGTAAATAAAGTAATAAACTTTTTTTACTTCTTTTTACGTAGTGAAGGAAGTATTGTGATCGCGAAAAAAAAATGTCCTTCAAACTTCGGTCAGAATTTTGATTCTGTTCAACCCTGAATGAATGCTGAGTAGTTTTTTTTTTTCAACCTGTTAGCAGGTGTATAAGTACCCACCACATATAAACAGCCAAAAAATTCTTTTTGACCATCCCCGAGTTAATTACGACGAATTTTCTCGTGACGTCTGTATGTACGTATGTATGTATGTGCGTATATATGTATATCGCATAGTATAAACATATATAGTCCTAACAAAGTAAGGCGTTACTTATGACTGTGAAATTCTGATTTATAGCTCAGCATCCTGACATCTCTAAAAATGCTTCTATTAACTCCCAATTTCAATATTTAGAGAAAAATAATAAAACTTAACGACAGCGATAGAGATCAAAATTTTCAATCACAAAAGCATGTATAACACATCTCATTTTAGACATGTTTTAAAACTGACACAGTTTTTTACATGAGTTTATGCTGCATCACTGAATAAATAGGCCGAAACAGGGACACATTATGAAAGAGATTTAAATCGAAATCCCACTGCTTTGGATACCTGCTTCATCTTAATTTCCGTTCACGCGTGTCTGAATTGAATCTCAGGTATAATTGATGTTCTCCTTCCGTCAAATACACTCTAGGGATTGTAGAATATTCAAATATTATAATCTCCGCATTGAAAGTCCTGACACATTTGCTATTCATTTCCTAAACTGACCGATAAATCATCTTTCACTCTATTGATCATACATGAACAAAGGTTTTAAACGTATGGAAGCAGAGTAATTTCCTGAAGTATTATTTCGCAAGTTTGTGTGTGAATATGTGAGAAGGAAAGGATTTAAATAGTATGTTTATTAGTAAAGAAAAGGAAATGAAAGATTACAACAAAATACATATTCATCTGCATATGTTATTGAACCAGTTCATCCACTAGCAGCAACGTACTTTGTATAGCTGCTGTTTGTGTTACAGTACTTTTAAAAACAAAAACAAAAAAATAAAAAATAAATAATAAAAAATCTCTCCATTGTCCAAAATACTGACTAAAGCAAAGACAATGGAAGCCCTGATTTCACAAATCTATGGAACAAAACCCTACAAATAAGCATTTGAACTATTTATAAATGTAATAATATAATCAATAATTTACTAATTGAGGTATAGATAATAATTGAAAAATAATAAAAATGTTCACTGTTTACGATTTTAAGATTAACTTTTTTAGAGAGCCATCGCGAAAGTATATATTTTTTAGTTAGAAACAGTCCTTAATTAAGATTGTAAATTTTTTAGCGTTATTTCATCATAAAGTGATGGGTCCTCTTATTCCTCTAAACACTGAAAAAAAAAAAAAAAAAAAAAAAAAAACCTTGAACTACGTTGCGGTAGATGATTACCTTATTTGTCCCCCTAGCATCGCTCCCTTCAAATGTATAACGATTCGTTTACTACTGGTTCACGCGTTCGATGCTCAAAGCAACTGATGCCGTATCGAATAGATATATCAACGAGAAAAAGCTTTCACAGGCAACCATGGGGGTAAGTGCATATGGTCAAGGGTCTGTAAATCGCATGCGCAAAAACAACATCTGCAATGCAATGGATAAAAGGATGAATAAAGGGGACTTTCGTTTTTTAAATAGCTTTCGTATGGAAAAATAAACTTGGACCTCCCGCACCACAGAATACTAATAATTAGATATGAATAAGTAAATTTAAAATTAACAACAGCTAAGTCAAAGACCTTTAGAAGGTAAAGTTCAATGTAATACATATGGGTTTTCAAAACGCTACTGCTTTAGTCAGATACTTAATACTCTTATTCGAACGTATAAAGAGGGGATCTACTAGAATTAAATTCAAAGTCAAATCATTACATTTGAGTTTACTTTTAATTCACAATCTTACCAGCTTTTAGCCTTGCAAATTTTGTATCTAGTCTGCTATTAACAATTTTAAACTAGTAGTTGAAATCTTAAAGAAGGAATTTTTGTTAACAAACTCGTAGAATTTAATAACAGTACTAGAAATTTAATCCCTAGATACATTAAAAACTACTCCCGAAACTTATTAAGGATAGCTTTTAAGACCTAAAAGTAATTTCCAAAAAGTATTTAATAGAAAAAAAGATGCAGTCTTTAAATCAAAAGCTTAATTCCTAATCCGTAATGGCAGCCTAAACGGATCTTTAAATTTTAAAACATGAATTTTTTAACATGTATCTTTTTACTCTCTTGGCTAGTTTTATATGCAATGTAACAACTACTTTCAATGGTGCGTTCCGTCATTGGATCAACCGCTTGGGAAATGCATTTGAGTAACCGAAATCTATTAATAATATATTTTTTGCCCACTATTTAACGCGCAATGCCATACATATATAGAGTTCCTCCACAAATTGTCATCGAAAAAAAAAAACTTTTTAAAATTATTATTTATATGTTTAAGGTATGCACTGTGAATAATGAATGTTGTTTTTACACTATAATGCAGCTAATTTCATATAATAAACTGTAAAAATTGCTAATTTTGCAGTTTTAAACTGGAACCTGCCAGTATTATACTGTTGTTTTTACAGTATAATACAGCTAATTTTGTGGTAATAAACTGTAAAATTGCTGTTTTACAGTGATAAACTGTAAGACTGCTGGTTTTGAAGTTTATTGCTATGCATTTTACAGTTTTGAACTGGAACCTCTGTTGCCAGTATTATATTGTAAAAACAACGGTTTATTTTTTGCAGTGTATAAAAAATGTACAGTTTAAAAACTGTCCGAATTTCTAAAAAATTTACAAAATTTAAAAAAAAAAGAGAAAAAATAAGTTGCAAAATTACCTTTTCATTTATATTACGTAAAATTGATAGAATTGTGTGGATATGTGGTCATCATTTTGTGGAATAAAACGACATTTGCTTACCAATGTGACACAGCTCAGAATTTATTCTATCACCATTTTCTTTCTTTGATATTTCCTTGCATTCTTCGAGGAACTTTGCAGAACGGACATTGTAGTATTTATTTTTACAACATCTTGACTACACATTCTAGCCTCAAAGCAACAGTTGGATATATTTCCTGGCTTAGATGATTTACTGCACTGAGATGCGACATAGTAGCAAAATATTTTCATTCTTCAATTTACGTATAAATATAGCAACATTTAGAGATAACTTCAGCTTAAAAAAAGCCACTGCAAAAAATTGCATTAACCGTTTATAATTATTTATCATTATTTCATGAAAATGACACATAACATGTTACTGCTTTTGAATTACGCTTATAACTAGCAAAAGGGTTGGTTCAGTTAATTGGGCCAACCCCCTTAAAACTGCATATGGTTTTTATACGTTTTTGTACTGATCGATCATGTCAAATTTCATCACAGTGATTGCTTTTGCATATATTTGGGTTTCATGGAACTGTTTTTTTGGATCATATAATTTAGGTCAAAAAAATTTCCCATTTTTTTTGCGAGTTCAAGCAACATTTTTCAAAAAGTGTTTTAATCTTAGTTTTTATTATTTTGTCTACGTTCATCAAGTTTTCTTGTAGAGTTTAACCTAAAATACTCATTGCAATAAGAATTTTTATGCACAGTATTATTAATAAGTGTTTAAGGGGAGGGGTCCCATTTACCCCGTGGTTTTTCCTATTAGGGTAAGTGGGTCCTCTCACTATGGTGTAAATGTAAATTGCTTCCTCAAAACTGCTTTTCATTTTTGAAATCATCATTGTTATGAGGTCCCCTCACTATGGTGTAAGTGTGCCCCTCATAATAATGATGATTTCAAAACTGAAAAGCAGTTTTGATGAAGCAATTTCTACTATGAAATGAAAGATAATTATGGAGACCTAGAAGAAATTGATGGTTCAGCTACAAAAACTGCAAAAGGTGGTAACTATATATTTGTGAAACTTGCATCAAAGAAAACCACAAAGTATTATGAAGGTCTAATTTTAGAATATGATACAAATGAAAAAAATACTGTAAAATTAGATAGAAGGAATAGAAATAGTTACACTTTTTATTGGTTTGATGTAGGTGATGTTAGAATTATAACTGAGGATGAAATGATAATGTTTCTCCCTCTAAAAGCTTCAAATAGATGCTGCCATTAAGTGTTTCCATTTTTTTTTCAACCTGTAATTTTTTTCTAATTTTTCTAAATGTGATCTTAGTTGGCTCCATTATGTTTATTCAACATAATTTATATGAAAAAGCAAAAAATGTACCTAACGGCTTTGTATGAATTTCACAGACATAATTGATTTTTATTTCGCTTTATAATTTTCTGTCATACACATTTAAATGTAAGTAGATATCTCATTAATTGATTCATTTATAGAAAAATATTCCTTACTAAAATTTTGCATACTTTGTTAGGTAGGACCCACAAACCCTTTTCCAAAATATGCTCACTTTAAACATAAATAAATGGAGGGTGGCTTACTTACCCCTTCTTAGGGGGTAAGTGGGTCCCCCACGCCATTTTTTAAAGAATAAGATAGTTAAAAATATTCAAAGCATTTTTTTAGGAAATAATGCTGACTTTGTGTTTATTAATAATGTCCAAGATAAAATAAGTCAACAAATTTAAGCTGTTTTGGTTTAAAACTTTTGTATAAGGCTTTAAAAACGAACTGTTCTAAAAAGGGGGCCCACTTACCCCTAACGTACCCTAATAATTTTTAAAATAAAAATGTTATATTTATTCCTTTCTGAAGGTAAAACTGTAAAAGTATATGATTGTTTAAAATTAGTATTTAAATATATAAGAAAAAAAACCTAAAATCCCTTACCACACTTATATTTTGATTAAAAAAATTGTAAGTTCCTTTATTTTGTGTGTTGACGTAATTTTTTAAAAATGTATAAGAATCAACAAACAGTGCCAATTTTATTGGAGACACGCAAAAGCTAAATGCTTTCAAATAAAACGAAGAACTGTGAGCCCCTTTTTTAGACGTTTAGTATAGCTCTAAGCATTGTTACTAATGTATTCATCTTACGAACTTTAATTCAAAAGTAAGAGATACATTAATAATAAAATTTCAAACATAGTTCAAAAAATTTATTTACTTTAACCAGATATTTTGACAGATATTTTTGAGTTAAATCGCAGTTCGCAGAGGAGGCAATAAACTTCGTTTGGTTGGATTACTTTTGAATTATTGCTCTCTTTTCTTATCTATCTATGTAAAGTATATTTATACTTCTGATGATAGGAATAGAATGGGCATTGCGATGTACAACTGGAGTTGTTCTCGTGCTTTTTATAAATTCTGAATAGCAATCGTTTCGATTGGAAAGATACGTTCAACGAAGCAGCTATAGCTAAACTGCCCAATATAAAGTAAGGTAAACAAACTATCATCAACGAAATAGCCTCTTTTATTCTTATAGCCAGCACTTTATCGGGGAGAATCATCCGAGTAAACTTCTTTCTTGTTACGAATATATTCGTTGTTCTTTTATGCATAATGGCTTCAAACAGCAATAATGATTGAACCAAACTATGTTGCTTGTTTTATTTCCTCTGAATCTCTGACATTGACAATATACATTCATACTGTGAAACTATATGCATAAAATTTACTAGAAAAATAGACAGAGAACATACCAGTGAATTAATGTTTCCACAAAACAAATTTTAGATTAGAAAGTCAAAAAAAGGGGGTTTATTGTAAAAATAATCACTGAAGTTAACGTTCAATTTGCTTAGAGAATATCATGCTGAGTTTTGATACTAGTTTCAAATTAATAAATGAAGTTACATGTTTTGGAAAATAATATGCATGAAGGTTTACAAAGGTTTTTATCAATTATCTGCATTTTATACGTCTAAACATACGATGCTCAGATTATCGACTAAAATATCGTATTAATGAATTTCAAAAAGGAGGAACATTTTAATCAATACGTATCTAATTACTAGGACATAAAACACACAAGTTTTGATTATCTTAACTATAAAAATATATGTTTTGTTTAATATTTAAAACTAGCAGTACCCGCACGGCGATGCCCGTGCAATAAATGTAAAGGAAGTTAACTAAATAAAGTTTAACTAACTCTTAAGACTTCTTTTCGTGTGTGTGTGTGTGTGTGTGTGTGTGTGTGTGTGTGTGACTAACTTATTTATTTTTAGCGAAACTTTTACGTTTCAATGGAACTTTTGACACAACTGTAGAGCCAAGATTTTCGAAAACTCTCAACGACCACAGCAATATTGCCCTTGAAATTTAATATAATTCACCGATTTAACCGTAATTTCAATGTAAAATTGGTCGCCAAATCTAAATTTATTAACATAGGGAACCGATTGTATCAGGTAGATCAGCCACAACCATTCTTCCATGATTTTAATGTGAACATTAAAGGGAAAGAAATATAATGTCTTTCGTACCATCTCTTTGAAGTGATTACAATCAAACAGTGACCCTCAAATAATCAAGATTTCACTGGCCGGGAAGTTTGGAAAATTTCCCGGTTAACTGAACAGCGGTGTTACAGAAAATGTCAGAATGGAACTATTATTATTAAAAATTTAGTGATGGCGGCATTAAATACATGTTTTAAACATGCAATAAAATACGCTTTAAACTGCAAACAACTACTGTTCCTTCCCAGACCGTTTCATTTTTCTTTGAGTTGGAGAAAGTAGTGTTTCACTGGCTGGGAGGTTTGGTAAATTTCCTGATTGTCGCCAAACTTTACGACGCCAAATGCGAAGAGGAACTGAACAGACATCCCTAAATTTTTAACAATGATAGTTCCATTGTGACATTTTCGGGAACCCCGAATTTTGAGGAAGTCAACTTAATAAATTTAAATTCACTTTAACCTCCTCTGAAGAAAAAATATTATATCCTTTAGTTCAAATGCGCATCACAACCTTTTAAATTCCACTTAAAGTCATGTTAAAGTTTAAATCAATTCGCCAAATAAATATAAGAGACAGAAAGTTAAGTAAGTAACAGGAGATATTAATTAATCAAATTGAATAAATTTTCAAGGCTTAAATCTATACGCAAATTTAAACCACAAAGTAACTTCAGGGACAAAAGAGCAGTTGATCAGGAAAATGGCTCTAGTGTTTCAGTTCTGCGTAGAGTTAGGCCTTGAAAATTGACTAAATTTGATTAATTAATATCTCCTGTCCTAATTAACGGACAGAAACGTGCTAAAACTTTTCTTTTTCAGAAAAAAAACCCTTTCCAACGATATATAATGTTTTGGGGTGCGGGGAGGTTTTCCCCCCTCAATTATGGCGGATACACCAAAAATGAGACTAATTAATTAATTTAAAAATAACTAATTCGAAATTAAAAATTTGGGCTTCGAGGTGCACGAGGGCGGGGTACGTTCGAATTTTTGAGCCAAGTTTCAGGTCTGTAGGTGCTGTGGGGGCTTCTGGCCAGCGGTTACAAACGTACAAACGACAAACGAACACCGTCATCTTTATATACATAGATGATTTTAGTCAAGATTTAAATCTCTTCTAAATCAGCTTGGTAATGGGAGTCACTGGAATATATGTATAAATAACCTCATTTTACAACTAATCAAAAGGAAATGTTAATGTTTATTCTGTAACTGTTAGAAAAAAGTAAATGAAGCAACTGAAAACAAACAGGCATAAGTGACAAAAGCAAAAATTTAGAGATAACTAGTAAAAATTTCAGAACACATGTTTATCTGTTTTGTGTCAGGAGAATGAAAAAGATGGCATGTGCTGGTACACAGTATTTTGTTGACTGACTTTTTAGTAAAAATCTACCTACGATTTGAACTTGTGCTGTAGTCAAAATTTTTATTTTTCCACTTAAAACTACTATTTTTTCTAGCTGCATGAGCATAAGATGACTTCCTTCTTCAGACAGGTCTGGAACTTTACAATGTAGAACAATGTTTTAAAGAAACCAGTTCCATTCTTATTTCTTTTACTTATTTATAAAACGTTAGGTTGGAGCAACAGTAAACAACATAAACCATGTATTTAAAAAAAAAAATCTCATGCCTCCTGTAGTACAAAGAATTGACTTACTTATTTCGTCACACATGTACATTTCTGAATTTTACTACCCGTATCACAAAGTACTAATACTATTCTTTAAAAATAAAAAGGAAAACAAACTAAATAAACAAAATAAGTAATTAAAGGGGGAAAATACGCATCTGAGTTAGTAGAGTATATATTAGAATTCTAATCCTGAAAATCTATTTATTTATGGTTGTTTTGAGACATAGCACTCTATCATAACCTAAGGTAGTTAGATCAATGAAAAACACATTTTTTATTTCAATAAAGGAGGCATATGAACATATTTTAAAGTGATAGTTAAACCAAGCAATAATAATTTGTCATATGTGCACTCGAATAAGATTTTTCAAAAAACTTCAAATTTGTAACAAAGACTGATACTTGCCAGCTTTTACGGCTAAGTTAATTTAAGGCTATTCGCCTTTTCTTCATGTGACCTTCCTCTTCTGTTAATAAGGCACACATAAAAATATTTATTCAACACATTTTTATGTAAATGTTTTTTTTTTTTTGTATGACGATTTATGTGCTCAAACTTTACATTTAGGGTTTATTCACAAAAGGAAGAAGCAGAAGCTGTTTTGCAACTTTTTTTAATTAATAAAAAAAATCAGGACACTGAATTCTTTAATACTAAGGAGTGGTTTCACTCAATTGGAGCTAAGAAAGAGCTTAATTCACTGAAATTCACAAAAAGATAAGTAAATCTATCAAGAACAAGAAAAACATATTTTGCAGGAATTGTTTCACTTCATTTATACAAAATCAGTTTAATACAAACAATTTCAGTGTTTGTATACAATGTGTTTTTGACATACTGATTTGAGAAAACGTCTAACCTATAAAAACAGGTTACTTTATTTTAATTTCTTAGAAATTAAAGTCAACTTTTAATTAGAAAATGAATCAATAAAAAAAGTGCGACGTTAAAAAATACAACAGAAAAATTAAAACAGATGATGTTAATGTGTTAAGTTAGTTCGCATTGTCTTTTGCTACAGCTTCAAAATTCTGGCAACAAATATTGCCTCCAAAATCTACAATCGAAAGATATGCGCACTCAGAGATGCAAGCATACTTATAAAGTTTAAAATAACTATGCAAGTTATTTCTTACAGATTATCTCTAAATCCAAAGTTGAGTAAATCAGGGAAAATATCAGTTAAAAATCTCTTTATTGTTTTTATAAGAGAATAACTCTCAAGAATACATTAAAGGAACACAAGTTTTAACTCAGGAGTAAAATCAGTACTGAGTTTGAAAAGTGACAAAATCTAGAGAATGATTACTAGAAGAAGAATCCATCTAACACAAAATGAATTAATATTCACTTCTGGACGTCTAGAAATTTTTTTCATCTTAGAACATGGTCTGGCTCCAGAATTCTTTCATAACATAATCCATTTAATATGATTGTTGCAAAGACTATTCCAATCGCCTCATTAATTATACCACTTATTTGTCAGCGGTAATTATTCACAGATGCTGTATTTCTTCAGCAGGTAACACGTTAATGCGTTTGGAAAGAAAACTTGCAGGGAATAAGGATTAAGTTTTCTTGCTTTTCGAAGTAATTTGAATCCACTACTTCAAATTGTCTGTTTATCTCTACTAATAATAAAGCTGGAGGTTTGTCTTTCTGTCTGTCTGTTACGCGCGTAGCGCCAAAACCGTTCGGTCGATTTTCATGCCACTTGGCACAAAATTAGTTTGTAGCATGTAGTTTTGCACCTCGAAGCAATTTCTCGAAAATTCCATTTCGTTCTTTTTCTATTTGAATTCTTAGCGGAAATTCGATAAAATAGGGAAGAATTATTTCATACACATTTTCAAGTCTTATGTCATTCGAAATCTTGAAATTTTCTGCACAAATGAAGTTTTTTTTCGAGTTTCTACGATCATCAGGAGAGCTGTAACAATTGTTTTTAGAATACCGGAATTCAAGGCTCACCTGCAGTAATCAAGCCAAACGATTCTAAAATGGTTGAACTCAACAAAAAAATTTATTTGAAAAGAGAGATGAAATGAATTATTTTATCAACGGAAATCAACTTTTCATGTTGTTACTATGAGAACGTGTTCAACATATTTTTGTTTCGTTCTTTTTCCAGCATTGCCAGACGTAGTATTTTTGATACTACGGTAGTATTTTTACGGCCCAAATAAGGAGTGTAGTATTTTTCTGGCAACCCTGTTTCCAATGTACTAATGACTTAATTAAAAGATTTGGCGGATTTTTTTTTATTTTTATTTTCATAGATTTCGCATTTCAGCAACATTGGGCTGCTGCCCTATAACTTACCTATCCCTATAACTTATTGCTTTATAATATCATCTGCAGTTTTTTCTACAAATGTGTGTATTATTGCTTTATAATATCATCTGCAGTTTTTTCTACAAATGTGAGTAAAAGTTTAAATAGATGTTTGCATGTCCCATTAATTTATTACCGTTGAATTTTTCTGAGGAAAATGGTCAAACCCAATGTAAACGAAAAAAAAAGCTTAACCTGTCAGTGAAACATTGCCAATGTTTTCTGCTTCGGGAAGGTTGAATTTTGTGTGACCAATAATTCAAATCTATTAAAGATTGCAAATGCATAGAGTCAAGAGACAACAAAATTGAGATTTTGAAATCAATATTGCCTTTGGTTATCTCATTAGTAAAAAATAAGTTTATTTGGTACGGAGGGCATTTTTTCCATAAAAAAGACCGCATCTTTTCCTTTTAAATTCACTCCGAAAATGCAAGAATAATTTTAATTAAAATCAATCATCCTTGTGCGCTAAAAAAAATTGCCAAAATATTAAAAGTAATTTCGGAACCTTCATATATTTAGATAATTCGCAATTTTTTAATTTATTTCTCCTCGGTCTCCTTTTTTACGCAAAAGGATGAAACTAAATTAAAGCATGTTATTCCGCCTGGAAAACTTTAACATTGCTTAAGTATTTACTCCTCCTAGCAATAGTATTCCTTTGTTACTTTGAAAGAAAGTGAAATTGTTGAATCAGAAAATTGAGGAAATTCTCAAATTAAGAGTTTCTAATTAAATACGTTTTCAGTGGAAAATATTCAGTGCGTTGTAATACAAGATCGTCATATATTTAAATGATTTAACAGTCTTAAATTGTTCTGAAATTAAAATGGAAGTACTACAAGTTGCGTCAGCTTCAATGTTAATCATATACAATCAGTGATCGTAAAACTTAAAAGAAGACATTTTAATTGTATACAGTCTGAAAAAGAATACGCAACTACACATTTGAACTTATCGAAACTGTTAAGACGGAATCTGATGCATCTGATACACCCATGCTTGATGACTAGCTTTATACAAGTTCGCTGTTAAATTATAACTGTTAAAATGAGGAATCTGTTAAAAATACCGAACAGTTTTCAATGCAGTAAAATAACATTGAAATTTCATAACATGTTTAAAATATGTCAAACACCGATTTTTAACCCGTAAATTGTACTAGTTTAAAAAGAGGACGGGGGAGGGGAGTCTCTCATTTTTTAGTCACCTCTCATAAATTTACAGTTTACAAATTGGAATGTGTAACTTGTATTATGTCCATGAAGGTCAAAAAAAAAAAAAAAAGCCTTTCAAAGATAGATTTCTGTTTCAAAATGTGCTTAGTGAACACTGGAAAAAAAAATACAACCGGCCACCTTGTCTCGTGGTCATATGAGTCTAACCGGGATGAGGTCTACAGTTACGGCAAATCTAATCCGACAGCATGGTGAAGACTGGACATCTTTACCATAGCTTCAGAAGCTATAAGATTTGGTTTGTCCTCATTTATAGAACAGTTCTAAGCGAGTCTTCTCTTGAACGGCTTAAAGCGAGTATCGTATCAAAAAGTCCTTATTGAATTTGGAAATGAAAATGAAAATGATTTGAATGACATGAAGCGAGTGTAGGGTTAGAAAGTCTTTATTGAATTTATTTGAACGGTTCAAGACGAATCCCGTCCTACCAAAAAACTTTACTAAATTTGGAAATGAATTCACTTTGCCGTGGACGGTTCAAAGCGAGCGTCGTTTTATAAAGTCTTTATGGAATTTGGGAGTGAATGCACTTTAACTTGAAAGTTCAAAGCGAGTGTTGTGTCAAAAGTCTTTACAGAAATTTGGAAATGAATACTTTCATTTGAACGGTTCAAAATATCTTCATTAAATTTGGAAGGTATACAGTTTTACTTGAACGGTGAAAGCGAATGTTGGGTCAGAAAGTTTGCCTTAAATTTGGGACTGAACTCCCTATGATTTGAACAATTCAAGACGAGTGTCGTATTAAAAAGTCGTCATTGAATATGGAAACGAATACATTTTGGTTTGAAGAGATCAGAGCGAGTGTCGTTTCAGAAAGTCTATATTAAGCTTGGAAATAAATACACTTTCATTTGAACTGATCAAAAAGTCTTTATTGAAATTGGAAAGGAATACACTTTGACTTGAACGGCTCACAGCGAGCGTTGAGTCACCAAGTTTGTGTTGAATTTTGGAATGAATATACTACGACTTGCACAGTTCAAAGAACGTGTCATGTCAAATAGTCTTTATTGAACTTGGAAATGACTTTACTTTGATTTAAACGGTTTAAAAAAGTCTTTACTGAATTTGGAAAGGAATACACTTTGACTTAAACACTTCAAAGTTGTCGCGTCACAAAGTTTGTGTTGAATTTGGGAATGAATAACTTGAACACTTCAAGGTGAGTCTTGTCAAAAAGTCCATATAAAACTTTGATTTGAACGGGGTTCAAACTGAGTGCCGCATCACAAAGTCTTCATTGAAGTCGGAAAAACATTCGGTTTCACTGTATGGCGACCACGTGATATCCTTCGCTAAAGTGTATCTCCGGAGACCAGAACTTGGCACTGAGGAAGATGCTACCCGACCGCTGGGGTATGACCTTGAAAGTGTGGCTCAGCGTCTCCTTGGGTCGAGCACCCCTGAAACACAGAATCTCGTCTATTAGACCACGCTTAAAACGAACGCTTATTTCCGATCCTTCTCCGTATGTTAAATGTCCATATTTAAAAGAAAAAACTAATATTTTTAGTTAAAATTTTATTTTGAGTGCTGTTAAGTTTTCAGAAACTTTGGTAAGGTTTGACGGAAAACTCTGCGTGTTATGAGCCGAAAACCGGCAAATAAAGTTTAAAGATTTGAAATAAATGTTCTTATAGTGAAGAATAAAAGTGCTGCTTTCACAAGCGAGTAACTTTTTTTGTCCCTTAAATGCACGAATGATTTAATTTTTATTGGAATATGTCAGCTGAAACCCATATTTTATGGGACAAAAGTTACAGAGCAATGAGTCTGTTACTTCTTGAGAAACCCTTAAGGGTGCGAGTTTTTGAAAGTGACCCAATACATTTGGTGATATAGTGTAGGTGTTATACATGGTGCAGTGTTTAAACTTGCGTGTCTTTTATGTTCGCAATTATTCGTCCTAGGTGCGTACTTTCAATGGCAAAAAATGCTCAAAATGAGGTACAGAGTTAAGGGGATAAAAGTTTGAAGCGAAAGGAAGAACAATTAGTAAAAAAATGAAATGTAACCTTTTATACGAATCCTATGTCTCTTTCCTTATAATTAGGGAAATCAAGAGCACAAAAAAAATCGAACACAAAAAGTTACACATTAGTATGACCAACTTTAATTAAGATATAAAAATCAGCGTTTTGGGACTTACACCACTTTACGTTTTCTGTGAATAACTGGGTTATGGGGGAGAGGGGACTACAACCACTAACAGCTTCAGTGGAATGACAACCGGTCACTCTACTGAAAGGGGGAGACGTTCCAATCTCACATTCTGCGCGGTTTAACAAAAACTTTGAACTCGAATATCTCTTCAGCGACTTTGGCAAAGCTTGGCAGTGTCTCCAAATCTTGTTCTGGTAGCCATAGATACGCAACAATGAAAAATTGAAAGAAAAAGTTAATGAATTGGATATGAAGTGGTGAAACTTCAGCTTGATGCAAATTAACTTGTCTATATATTGGTTCTAGTACTTCAAACGGTTGCTAAAATAAGAAACATGTAGAATAAAACCGAATATCCTGTCGGCTGTAAAAAATGAATGTTGCTTTTACAGTATATTACAGCTAATTTTACAGTTATAAACTGTGACTTGCTAATTTTACAGTTTATTACCCCGCATTTTAGTTTTAAACTGGAGCCTCTGCTGCCAGTATTATACTGTTTTTACAGTATAATACAACTAAATTTTACGGCAATAAACTTTAAAATTACTAACTTTATAGTAAGAAACTAAAATTGCTAGTTTTACAGTTTATTAATGTGCATTTTATAGTTTTAAATTGGAACCTCGGACTGCCAGTATTAGATTTTAAAAACAACAGTTAATTTTTTGCAGTGTATATGTATGACAAATTGTGATATATGTCAAGGGGTGTGGTACTCACTTGTGGAACAACTTCTTCTGTCCCTCTCCAATTCCGCTGCCTGCCAGGAGCATCCATGCCGTCCTCAGGGGTGCGTCCAGCGGATTGGTTATCTGGGTGGTGACGTTGAGTGGCTGCCCCGCCCTCTGGGCACCACTCACCTGGATAGAACAAAAAATACGCTACACATTGAAAGATACATGGATACTTTTGTGCTTAAAGAATACATTCGAAACTACAACGTAGAAAAGCACAATTGCGCAGTAATGTCGCAGACACGCGTTTAGGCGCTACAAAGAACGCCTTTTTCAATGCATTTGTTCTTTTCTACGTTGTAGTTTTGCATTCACACCACACGTTCTTTTCCGGTGCGTTCGAGGCTTTTTCTTTTTCGAACAATCCCGACTGCTTTTTATCCTCACTTGACCGTCTTTGATGTTTTAGGTTTCCATGACAATGATAATAATGCTAGTTTGTTGTTCTTAAGTATTCATTTGGAGTTTTTAATAATTTTGTTCATGGTTACAAACAGTCTGCTGCTTGTGTTCATTAATCGAGGATAAACCCAAGCAACTTTTGCACGAAAAAACAGGTTTTTACTTAAAATCGAAAAACAACGTTTAAAAGCTCAAATGGGTCGAATTAAAATTGACAAGCATGTTTCAAAGGCATAAAGCCTCCTTCTTCAGTGTCAAGCAAGAAATGGAAAGAACCAAAGTATCGGGAGAGTTTAAATAGGAAGTAGCAAAAGCTAGGCCAATCAAGTGTCAGCGTGTGTCGAGCTCGGATTTGGCGTTGCGTTGTCAGAAAATTTAAAAGCATGGAGTAAAATTGGCGAGATGTGTGGAACTGCAAAGGATTCGTTGCAAATATTTCTTAAATTTTTGTGAACATGAAAGGCTTTCAAGAAATCTAACTCACCAACAGTTGAAGGTCAGCAAATAATTTTGACTTCGGAGAAAACAAATCTACATCCTGGGTCCCAACAGTGTTTAGCAAATGAGGATTTTGAAAGTTCTTTCTTTTTAACATAATTTTCGTGTTCCTTTAACCTGAATTTTAGCGCCCGTCGGGTCTGTCCGACGTATCCAATTTGACATTCACAGTTAATGTGATAAATGCCCCACTGATCAAATGGTTGAATGGGGTCTTTTAATTTAGAAAAAGTTAGTTTGTTGATGGGTCTGTAAATGACATGAAAATCGAACTTACTGAGTATTCTGGAAATGCGATGAGAGATTTTTGAATAAAAGGTAGGTTTTTTAGTGTAAAATCACGTTTTTTAGAAAAAAAAATACTGATGTAGATGATTTTGACCAGCAAAACTTCACCTAGTTACAAAATTCCCATCTACTTTTTCCAATCATACTAATTTGTACCACTTAAGCAAGAAATAAAAGTACTTTAACGGTATATGACTGAAAATTATTTCTTCAAAATGATTGTACGGGTGGACATAATAACCACATTGCTATTGCCGCGTCTTAATTAATAGGGGCACCGGAAAGCAATGTCGTTATTTTTTTCCCCAAACAGAACAATTGTTATAAGTATGTATTAAAAACAGGGGTTCCCAAACTTTTTTGTTCCGTGGACCCCTTTAATAGGGGTCGTTCCAAAACTGGTCAGGCACTGAAATAATAGAACTGAAGCATTCGAAACCGCGAATTACTTGCTAATTTGTTTACACGGGGTATGAAAGTTTTCCTGCAATATTTCATAGGTAAGATAAGTTATAGGTAGATATGTTTTTCAGAAGACAGAAGTATTGGTGCCCTTTTCGAAACTCTACCTTAAGTTCTTCATTAGTGCTTGTTATAATCAACTCTTCATGTAAAATTTTGGTTCTTCAATGTCATGATTGATAATCCACTACGACGTCAGTGTCAAAAAGTTAAAAAAAATAATAATAGAAACGTTGTCAAGCATGATTCTTTTAACATCCAGTGTACTTCAAAGTGAAAAAGTAATTAATTTAAGTTATCATCATTTTCTTCGTGCAACTGTGCAAATAATTTAGTGTGTTAAGCAATATTACGAATTCTGTTTATAACATTTCTTACAAATTGTAGCGATTGATGCAGGTTGTTGCTCGGGTTTTTTGCTAATGATCCCGACTCGTGGACCACTATTGGTATATCGTGGACCCATAAATCTTTCTTTCGATTATATGGACCCCTTGCAAACTCCGGGGGAACCTTGGGGGTCCCTGGGGACCACTTTGAGAACCACTGATTTAAAATGAACAACGCCATTAATAATCGTTATCAAGGGCCTTTTGCCTGCCATCTAGTAGTAAATTTTAAATCACGGACAGATTAAAATAATAATATTAATTGCTTTTTGGAGAAAAATATCTTGAAATGGCATCTTGGATACAAACTAAATTTTCATGCTTTTTTTCATATATAGATCGCAATAAAGGAAAATCAGATAGGGCAATGTTAAGGACGTTTTATGGGTGAAGCAGTCGGCTTTTCGTTTCTTCCGATCACTTAAAAACTATTTATTACTCAAAAACCAGAAAAATTGGCTTATATCAAAGATGCCATTTCAAGAAAATTGGCTCCAAAAATCAATTTTTTCAAATCTATCCGGAGTTTAAAATTGATTTCTTGGTAGCAAATGGTCTTCGATAACGAGGAGAATTCATCGCATAATCAAAATAAAAACGTTTAACAGTTCAATAGTCTAAGTGCTAGCAACGTTTTCGAGAGATAGTTTTAAGACGCCTGGCTCTTTAATGTATCCCAAGTAGCATCAACTCATCGGATTTTGCTCGGCCGATCAACTAACTCCTCGTAAACTGATCCCGTAACGCACGATGGCATCGTTCCGATCAGTATCCGAGCACGGTTTTCGATGAGCTACTTTTCATCGGAAAGCGATATCCTTCCGATCAAATTTCCCGATGAAAATTAGCCGAGCTATATTTCATCGGAAAACGATATCCTTCCGATCAAGTTTCCCGATGAAAACTAGCCGAGCTATATTTCATCGGAAAACAATATCCTTCCGATCAAGTTTCCCGATGAAAATTAGCCGAGCTATATTCCATCGAAAACCGATATCCTTCCGATCAAATTTCCCGATGAAAATTAACCGAGCTATGTTTCATCGGAAAACTATATACTTCCAATCAAATTTCCCGATGAAAATATGCCAAGCTACAGATTTCATCGGAAAGAGGTCGTAATGATCAAATTTTCTGATGAAAATTTTCCAAATCTCAAATTTTTGTTAAATATGCAGTGTTGGTCTCATTATTCGTAGACATGGTGGCGTGGTGGTAGAGCGTTGGCTTTCAGCGCCGATAACCCGGGTTCGATGCTGGAGTTGGCCAGTCGCACCTGGTTTGGGGAAACAAAAAAAAAAGTTCCAAAATTCATTGCCACGGAACTAAACTGCGCGTATATTGATCCAACTCTCGTCGTATTTTGATCCAAAATTTATTGCCACGGAACTACACTGCTCGTATATTGATCCAACTCTCATCGTATTTTTATCCAAAATTGATCCTTAATTCATAGCCACGAGCTACACTGCTCGTATATTGATCTAAATCATATCGTTTTTTCATCCTAAATTCATCGCCACGGAACAGCACTGCTCGCGTATTGATCTAAATCACATCGTATTTTCATCCAAAATTGATCCTAAATTAATCGGCACGGGACTGCACTGCTCGTAAATTGATCCAAATCTCATCGTAAACTCATCGGATTTTGCTGCTCGGATTCTGTTTGGCCGATGAGACATATTGGAGGAATTCCCGATGAGAATTCATCGAAATCCGATCATCGGCCGATGAGAATTTCATCGGGTTTCAATGAATGGCCGATCATCGGCCGATGAGATTGTGCTGCTAGGGGGCCATTCCAGCCTTACGTGTGTGACTTTTTGACGCCATTTCTTTGCAAATAACAATAAAAACCAGGACGATATTTTTTATATATTTCTTAGTGGTTGCTATTGGAGTAACAGAAGATATGCAAAAGTTGTAATGCGGCGTTATTTTTTTCATAGGACACTTTTGAATTTTTTTATAAAATTTTAAATACAGAGTTACGTGTGTGACTCGGAAAATCTGAAAATAAGCTATACCTGATATTATTGTATAATTTCCTGTGAAGTTTTAAAAGATAAATGAACGGTGATTTTTGTGCATGTGTCTAAGTATACTAAGTAAGTATTCCACATATTCTTTTTTTTCTAAACTTCATAGAGTAGCAATAAAAATTTTTTAATATTCCTTACGTATGTGACACTAGAGCCTTACGTGTGTGACCGCGTGCAGCATGTCTTCATTTTAAAGTCAATTCAACTTCCACAACTGATAATTATAGCTATCAGCATTATATATGTGTCTGTCTGTAAAATGTGTGTGTCTGTCTGGCGTAAAACTCAGTTTAACTGCATTTAAAAAGTCATTGGAATATATGAGGGTTTATTTGGTTTGTGCCAGATCTGAGCCAATATTTAGAAAAGTTCCAATTTGAAGTTGGAGTTTTCTGAAAAAAAATTTTTTTTGCAGAAAAAAACTAATTTTGGATTTTAAGTCTAAATTGGGTCTAAATGCAAGAAAATAAAGGGGGGAGGTCAAGGAAGTTATTTACCCCCTCCATAGATTACTCACTTTTAAGCCGTTACAGATCTGATGAATGTTACAGATCTGATGTTAATATGAGCTACATATTTGAGTTTATGCTTTCAGTCTTCGTTAACATCTCTAAATATGATATCATTTCCTTGCATTTTTAACATAGAATTAAGATAATTATATTAAAATATATATATTAGTCTAAAAAATCAAATTTCATTATAAAAAAGCATTTCTTGGAAATAAAAATGAGCGATAAGGTTTTTAGATAAAATAAATTATGAGATTACCAAATCCAAGCTAATAAAACATTTGTTTTGTTTTGAAACAACACACAACTTCAACTTTTTCAACACACAACTCTGCTGCTTGCTTTTCTTTAATCAGTTGCAGGAAATTTAATTTCTTGATCAGAAATTCAAATTTAGCATGCTAGTTATTATCTAGTTGTTTAGCGAAGTTATGAGAAATTGAAGCACTAAAAGAAAATAAATAAATAAAATAATAATAATTAATTAACTTAATTTCTGCAGTGTCAATTTTTCTTATTTTACGAACTTATATTGTTAGGTCATACAAACCCAAATGAAGCAATTGTACTAAAACTCATTGCTTTTCATTTTTTCAGAACAAAAATATTCAATATATATGGCTAAAACCTATGATTTTTGCTTTTTATAATTCTGAAACGTGTGAGTTAGTTCTGTAACATATTCGCTGTTTTTCAATGTTACCGCTCTGACTGTTACCGATCTGACAAACTGACAAAGTTTTTTTTTTATTTCCGAGTCGATCGCACTAAACCAAAATCAAACACGTGGTTTTTTCACTTGCAATAAAGGACTACACTTATATATAAAATAATTTTTAAAATAATAAAAACTGCGCATTTTAGAGCGTGTTACCGATCTGATGACTCAAATGACACACATTTTATAAAATCA